>OVAN01011687.1:0-14445 GCA_900406275.1 Anastatica hierochuntica | reverse complement strand
TAGCTAAGAGTCCTTACCTATTAAACCATCAAAATTTAAATCACAAAAAAAAAATAAAAAATGCTAAGGACTCCAATGGTGAGACTCACCATTGAAGTTGCTCTAACCTTCGAGTGCAGTCAATAAATGCATAGAAGAAGATTACTTTTTGCTTGAACAAGATACAGAACGGTGTAAATAGGATTAGAAGAGCTACTAACCGTATAGATGCATGGCTAAGCTTTCTCCTCTCGTGTAATAAAATTACCTTGCTTTAGCTTCCTGTTCTTTCGTCACTTCAATAGCAACTTTTTGCTCGGTGGAAGAAAGAGAGAATGAACTATTTCTTTGACTCGGTGTAGGAGATCTGCTCTTCTTGTGCCTAACAAAAAAATGGAGAGCTAAGGTATATTGAACTAGAGCTTCAGCATCTTCTTCTACACTTACCACCTAGAAATTGAACAAAATAAAACCTAAGAAAAACTTCGTTGAAACATGTAAAACCCTAATCCTGATTCATCCACTCATAGAGATTGTTGCAGACTTTGATGAATACGGTGAGCGGCTGATACGATGAGTCATAGGCGAGCGAGAGTAGCATGGCCGGTGAGACAGCTACCTTGATCGCGAGTCGACTCGAGCCATTCCCACAAGTGATGATTAATTGGCTGACTCAATTTTTCATGTAAGTGATTTTTTCATAAACTTTACATTAAAAAAACAATTACTTAATAATTATTATAAATTTTAATTAAATAATAATTTGATTAATTTATGGGTATAATCGGATTTATATTAATTAAAATTCTAATGGGACAAAAATTTTAAACAAAATTCTATTAGGACAAATCCAGGTTTAAAGTGTTTTATTTTTTCTAATTATCTCAAAAGAAAAATAATGTTTCTCAATTTCAGCTGCTAATATTAGTAAATTAATTAATAATTTAACATAGTATCAAATTTTTAAAAATAAGAGAATGGTGGTGTCTAGTTCTGTTTTACTTTTTCCCCTGGAATCCAATTTTGAGATCTATTTTTGGTCATATTATTTTAAGTTACTTTCTAAAAACAGATTATAAGTCTGTCTTTTTACTCATGTCCATCAATTTTCCTAACTTTTCTCATCTTCAAAAACATATAAATTCACACTTCTGATTGTTTTTATTCTTACATCCTAAAACTTTTGCAGTATTTCTCTGTATACTAAAAAAAAATTAAAAAATATAAAAAATAAATAAGAAAATACTGCTTTAGTTTTGGGAATATCCTTCTTTTAATCTCAATAAATAAAAAAACACTTTTTTTAAAAAAAATGGCCCGCCAATTTATTGTATTTGCTCTATTGGCTTTCACCGTCGCCGTCGCCTTCGCCGCCGATGCTCCTTCAGCGTCTCCCAAGAAATCTCCGTCGCCCACCGCCACACCAACCAAGGCACCTACCAGCGAAACAAAAGCTCCCGCCGCCGCACCGAAATCATCCTCCGCCGTCGCACCTAAGTCATCATCAGCTTCTTCTCCCAAAGCATCTTCCCCTACCTCCGAGGGACCTACCGCCGATGATGACTACTCCGCCTCAAGCCCCAGTGACGCCGCCGAAGCACCTACCGCCTCATCTCCTCCATCTCCTTCACCCGACACCACCACCGCCGATGGACCAAGCGAAGTACCAGCCACCGCGGAAGCACCAGCGAGCGGTGCCGTGAACACCGTCAAACTCTCCGTTGCCGGCACACTCGCCGCTGTGGGAGTCTTCTTCTTCTCTTTCTAAATTGAATTTGTCGACGTTGTGTTTGCATGGATGGATCAAAGATTTTTTATAATCTTTTGAAATGAGGCCATTATTAAATTTATTTTATATTTATGTGTGTTAACAAAAAATGGAGATTAAGTGGAGTTAAATATTATTATAAAATCAAATGTCATTGATGATATGCTTGGTTAGAACAATTGTTCCATACTTGTTTACTAATAAAGATATAATGTACCACTATTACCTTTTTTTGTGGAAATGCATATGACTTTTTGGGGTTTAATCATAATTTTTTTGTCGATTATTTGCATTTCATAAGGAACATTAAAGTGTATGAAACACTTTAGTTTAGTGGTCAAAGATTTAAATATTATTACATCACTCTACGTAGAATCGTTTCTTGTGGTTTCGTATATTACGGGGAGAGAAGAGAACTTGTCCATATAGAATGTCGCATATACAATATATTTATCGTAGATCCAAATGTTACGGAAATAACTGTGTCGTGGAGTCTTTTGTGAAGATATTCATCTTATGGATTACAGGTAGCGTTTGTAACTTTGGATCGGTGTTAAAATAACATAAAGTGCTAAATATAAGATGGGACCCAAACGAATTGCTCTTGTGCTTTGATTGGCTCCAGCCAATCTCCTCTTCAGCTTTCTTTCTTTTTTTTGCCAACGTGACCTCATGTTTCTAAATGATCATTTGTAACTTCAATATTTTTGTAGCCATGTAGGTTTTACTTTTACATAAAATACTAGTCAAATCAAGCAATTACTCATTTATATTCATAACACAGCTGCCATGCAATGTACATATAATGTTTTTCTAAATAAACAAAAGATATATGCTAATTATAGTATCACCACATTTTGAGAGAAACCTTTAACATAGAGTTAGTTTTATATTGACCAAAAAGTATAACAAAATTAAGAAATTAACATACCTTACTATATAATTAGAAATATGGTTGTTTGATGAAACCTTTTACCCTAGTGATTGAAGGTTCAAAGGTTTCTACATCAAGTTTGGAATTCCATTCACCTTATACAGTTTGTTCAAATTTTTTGATGCAAAATTTATCAGAGGGTCGAGAGTGTTGCAGGCAAAGCCGTTTGTTGTGATTTCGTGTTGCGGAAAGAACCTGTTTATCAAGGATGTCGTACATACGTAACCGTCTATCATAGATCCATATGTTATTAAAAGTAAAAGTCAAACGGATCAGTCCACGCTCAAATAGCCCAACCTGTTGTGGACGTTGTTTTTTTTTGCGGATCATAAAGACATGTTCGTGACGGATTGCGGTTTATGCATACATGTCCAAATCCGTCCCGCATGACTTAACGGTTTTGCAGGTCAATTTTGCGGATTGATTTAATTTCAAACAAAATAATTGTACATAAGCTTAAAAGTAATACAAACCATTATATTATTACATGAAATTTTATCTAAGATCGAAATAAGAAACCTACGTGTACATTGAGAGCAAAATAAGGTTATGTGTATTACTATATCATGATATTTTTTATTATTAATAGCACTATTAGTTTTTATGCAAGTAACGATAGTGATTGAGTCATGTTAATTTTCAAAAAAATATGTATGACCTATTGTCCTATCTCCTATGAGTTTATGACTCACATACTTCTATACGGAAGTAGAGTTGAACAATTGATCATCCAGTTGAAATAATTAATGAAACTCAAATCTTATAATTAATGTGTGTAATAGTTCTAAGAAAATCACACAATAAAAGGAATTTAAATTTTAAAATCCCACAAAAACAATATCTGGAATCAAATTTGAAATCATTTAGTCCAATAAAAATGCATATCATTCATTTTCAACATCACAAATTTCATCGAAAGAAGGGAGTGTAATCTTCTTCACCGTCGAATTTTTCTCTACAAATGTCATATAAAATACGTAAGTTAATGTAAAGTTTTGAATGTGTTATAAAATAAGCTATTGAATGAGCTATTTCGTATGTTTCAAAACCTCTCAACCAATTTCGACTAGAGATCAAAGCTTGAACATTTTTTGGAAGAAGTCAGCTTCCGTATTTGTTCAAAACCTTGGCTTCATTGCGAAAATATGACTATGATGCTACCGTTGTTATAGGAATGCAAAGAAGATCACAAGCCAATGAAGTCAATTCACCAATTAAGATGTCTAGACTCTCAAAATTGGCCACATCCAATGGTGGATCATTAAGAAAATTTACTCTTTCTTTGGTAACGGGGTCACAATGGCGATGTGAGGAAGACCACAAATAAGAATAAAGTTCTAATTAGTTGTGGGGACCGAATGCCGATTCACTCTCCTCTCATCGGTCTGACGCCTTTATTCTAACATTTTTTAGGTGAGCCTCATTCATATTTAAGCATTTGATTCATCACTTAGAAGAAGAGTTTAATTAAAGAAAGATTCGCCTATTGGTATTTTAGCGAATTGGTTTTCATTTTCGTTCATATCTTGAATTTGACCATTGCCTAGGTTATGAACTGCTACTCTAGTTAAGCTTTGTAATCAAGTGTTTCAGGTCGATGTTTTGTATCTTTTTGTGGTTTAAAATTATATGGTTTAAGAGACAATTTGTTCTAACCGATTGTGGTAGAATGAATTTGTTCTCGTAGTCATATAAAAAAGAGCAATGACATTGAGAAAGTAACACATGATTCGCTAGTGTTTATGGGTGATACTATATCGCGATTCATTGTTTCTTTGGTTTAAGCTTCGGTGAGATATCGTGATACCCAATCCATTTTGTATTGAATATTTCGGTTAGTTTAAAATTTATGTTGAATCAAAAAAAGAAAAAGTAGCTATTTCATTTCAAGTTTAGTTTTTCTACCTCTTTTTCTTTTCTTTTTTCGTCGGTTTAGTTTTTCTACCTCAATAAGCACATTTATGCATGCATGAATCTATCTTTGATTTAATCTTGGTATCCGGTTGCAGCCAAAAGAAAATGTATAAGCCAACAAAATGTATAGAACCTTTGTTGCGTTTCACGTGAATAGTGCTGTTCGTTTGGCTGACGCAGTTTCCTGCGTTTGCGTCTGCGTCTATATTTTACATAAAGTTTGTTCGTTTGATTGACACAGTTTTCTGCGGCTGCGTCTGCGTCTAGACGCTGCGTCACGCGGCGAACGCTGATAAAACCAGCGTCTGCGTCTTCCAAACAAACAACAATCAAACGAGATTGACGCAGACGCAGCTGCAGACGCAGTCGCAAGAAGCTGCGCCTGCCAAACGAACAACACTAGTGTTATCATCGCAAAAGAAAAATCTATCTCTACGAGAAGTGTCATCAAAAGAAAGTAAATTGATCAGGATGCTGCTGTACTATACTTATATTGTATAGTCTATACATCAATTCATTTGTTATTCTTGTCGGTGGTAGCATAATTTACGATAAAACCCAAAGTCCAAAATAATTTTGGCTAACGAAATTAATAAAAGATTCATTAACAAAACGGACATCACTTATTTTTAAGTCAATATATACTAAAAGATTCTAAAATTTTTTGGTGAGTTTATGAGAATTGGATTCAGTTTTCACAATTCCATTGCATTATTCGATTATAGCGTGGAATAATGCAAATTTTATCTTTTCACATAGGAAAGTCGTAGGATATTATTAGAGACTTACTCTCTAGTTTTTCTTTTGTTTCGGTTGTTTTTATTCCTCGATCAACAAATATTTTAACTGATTCGTTAGCAAAAATGAATTTTGTCTGCTTAGGTTTCTTCACTTTGTGAAGTTTAATAAAATTTGTTCTTTTGTGATAAAAAAAAATATTATTAAATCATTTTAGATATATCTCAATTTCCACCAAGATTGACTCCAAAAATCTTATGTTTCCTTAACGAAAATATTTATTGTTATCTCAATTTTTGTTGACAGGTCATTCTCGTGTAATAAAACCGTAGACTTTATAAGATGTTTGTAATAAAAAGAAAATTAGAGAGCTTATACAAAATAAAAGTTAAGTTAAAACATAAGTAATAAAAAGATTTTAGACAGAACCTAATCTATCCAACCTTACTCCCCTGCACATCCAAACAGAATCCAAGATTACACTTGTTTTCACCAATTATAAACTGACACGTGTCAAAAGGTACTATCACTATCAGCTCTTTCCTTTTTCTCTACCTACATACTTTGAGAGCATAGAGAGAGAGAAACAGAGCATAGAGAGAGAGAGCAGAGAGAAACAGAGGAGAGAGAGATCGGAGATGTGTAGCAAAACGAGTCCTGTAAAAACACAAAAACAGAGGATTAGAACATCGAAGCGGATCAAGAAGAGGAAACAGAGAGAATCAACCACCATGCAAGACTCTCCTTCGAATCTTGAAGCTTCTCGTAAGATCAGAACAAAGACGAAAAAACCTAAATTTCTCAGTCTCAAGCTTGAGCTCAACTCTTCTCACGAGGATCTCGGAAGCAAGAAGAAGAAGAAGAAAAAACAGAGCAAGACGAAAGTGGCTGATACGACGCCGTTTATGAAGAGAGATGAGGAAACTCTTGGGGACAAAGAAGAAGATGAACAATACGACAACGTCGCTGCTTACTTCTTCACTTCCACCACAGACAGTACGATTTCTTCGATCCACGATCTTCTCCCTTCCTCCGCCGATGTCGATTGCGGCGGAGGAACGATTCTGTCTCCGTACGACCGTCAAGAGCATGGTGGGTCGTCGTCTTCTTCGCTTCTACGGACGGCGATGAGGAAAGGAGCGAAAGAGGAGGAGGAGACGACGGAGGAGCGGTGGGTGAGTTATTCGGAAGTAGTGGAGGAGGTGATGAGTCGGAGCGGAACTCCACGGTGGTGCGGCGATGGAAACGATGGACGGCCTTCGTTGTCTCTAAAGCTTGATTATGAGCAGATCATGGAGGCTTGGTCGGACAAAGGCACACTTTACGTCGACGGCGAGCCGCCGCAGACGGTGCCGGACTTGCATGCTTCTGGTGATGTAAGTAAAACATCTCTTTATCGTCATTACTTTATTATTAATTATCTCATAATCAACACTTA
Organism: Anastatica hierochuntica; assembly: GCA_900406275.1. Taxonomy (NCBI): domain Eukaryota; kingdom Viridiplantae; phylum Streptophyta; class Magnoliopsida; order Brassicales; family Brassicaceae; genus Anastatica; species Anastatica hierochuntica. Next base: position 7,674 of record OVAN01011687.1, on the reverse strand, counting down.
AATTAACTAATTAATTTGACTTAAGTAATACCGGTGAAAATTTTTAATGAGTTCACGTGTTCTTTTGCAACTTCATTGATAGACAAAATGTTATTTTGAAACTTTATCATAGTAATATTAAAAATTTGACTATAAATTTTAAAAGCAAAATGTAACGGCTGAATGATTTACTAATTGATTCATTTGACAAATTTGTTATAATATTAAAGCCTTGAGTATTAATTGAATCAAAATGTTACGGCAGGATGAGTTAATTGATACTACATGTTCTTGTTCTTCTTTCATCTAGTAAACATCTAAGAAGATTTGATACAATGCAATTTAATGTTGTGTTGGTGGTTTAGGGTTTTACGGACGGCGGAGAGGCGGGGAGTTTATGGACGGTACCGGAGATGGAAGCGTCGGAAAAGTCATGGAGAGGACATAGAGAGGCCAGCTTGCTCCGGTATAAAGAGAAACGGCAAAACCGCCTTTTCTCTAAACGAATTCGATACCAAGTTCGTAAACTCAATGCCGAGAAACGTCCTCGTATCAAAGTAAACCTTGTTCCATTTGTACTTGCTTGCTTACACTAGTAATGATACTAATACAAAACCATAAGCTTGCATGTTTTCGGATTAGAATTATGTTTAGTACTTTAATTGATTGAAACCACTCAAGAACTAGAATTGGTTAATGCGTGAGAACTAATGTTTCTAACTTTTATTTAGTCATTGATGTTGGTTCATCTTTTTTTGGTCAGGGCCGGTTTGTGAAGAAAGACGAATCGTAAACCATTAGACTTATGGTTTGTGGACATACACTAGTCTTTGGAAATAACCAAGTGACGGATGTGTTGGTATAATACTTGTTATTTAGAGAACTGAATCAGAAGTAAGGGCTTAAACCGGAGTATACCGAGATATGTAATTGGTGTTGGTCTGTATAGGGGTCTTGACCAGCTCGGTTATGCGAAAATTTCGGTTTGGTTTACCTGTGTTTTAGTTCTCTTGTTAAAAATCTAACTAATTTGTACCAAATCATCTGAAGAATCATAATGAATAAAAAATCAGATGTCAATTATAAGTCTAATTGAGTGCATTATTTTTCATGTTTTAACATTTCAGCATATAACAAATTATAAGTATATTACAAAATGTAAACATATTAGTTTTACAACTTTGAGATAGTCAATAAAATGACTAACATCTCTAGTTTAAATACATAACAAACCTAGCTATAGCTAATTTTCTTGAGTGATATTATATTTCACCAGAAATTAAAAACAACTAATTTTGATAAATTTTGTTTAGTTGTTTATACGATTATAGTGGAACAAGAAGTAGAAATGTTGTTAAGATGAAGAAGCTTTCTGTCTTTGAAAGCAGGATCTTCTAACAACAACAGTTTGTCTTTATCTCCAACACCAACCATGTGTAGAAATTCATCATCCTCTCTTTCTTTCCCTTTGAATAATAGCCTTTGTTGTTTTGGCTCTAAACCAGTAAGCAATGATAATACCATCTTAAGTTCTCCTGTAAATAAATAAAATAGAATTTTATGTTAAAAACCAATTGTAACATCAATTTTATGACATTATAAATTTTAATATATAGAATAAAATTATATGTTATTTTTTATGTTGAAATAAGTTTATAGATTTTAAATACAAAAGTGAAAATCATTGACCCGGATCATTTTTGGTGGTTTAAAATATGGTAGTCTTCGTGGACATTTCTCAGGATTCTCATTATCCACTATCCCGTGTACAGTGAATACACAAGCAGATTGTCCGACTCGAGAATCCCGTATTATTTTTCATGATTATATTTTTATAGATTCTTTTTTTTTTTTGATAACCGTGGGTGATCCCAAAGGCTTTCTAGGCCCAAAGACTAATCCTCGAGGCCCACGGCACTCCACGTATTTTTACCATTTAAGGCAGCCTGGGTGGCCAAGGAGACTCGAACCCAGCTCCACGAACTCCTTTCGGAGCTCCTTCACCGCTGGACCAAGACAATTTGGTTCAGATTCCTCACCTCCAAATTGTGTAACCAGTTCCGGAGTAACTTTCTGATTTAGTGTTTGGTTGATAAAAAATGGTAGTTTTCATAAAATCGCATTTAAACTTTTAAATGTGTTTAAATGTTATGAAAGTTGATATAAATCATGGTTATTGTATGAATATGTCCGTATAAATATGAAACAAAAAGGTGAATAAGTAATTTAGGAGGTGAGATTTTTACCAAATGTGGAGTTGGCTTCAATGGAAAGATCATGAAAATGAGCAAAAGTAGAGACTCTAATGGAGATCAAATCTTCACCAATACTCTCTTGTCTTTTTTGAACAAGCATACCTCCTGGCCTAAGTTCCCATTTGATCTCATAGTTGCCACAACTGCTACTACTATTGTTGTTGTTATTGTTACCAAATCCCTTTTGTTGTTGATCTTGTTGTGTGCCTTTGTTGTTGATCCTTTTACCAAATCCAAATCTAATCCCAAACCTCTTGGACTTAAACTTCATCATCTCTTTCTACTTTGGTTTCTTTTAGAGTTTTTCTTTTGTGTGTGTGTGTGTGTGTTTCTCTCAAGTTTTGGGGTTCATAGGACCTAGAAAACATTTAGGTGGTTTATATAAGAGAGAAAAGGTTAGACAAGGACACACACACATACATACTTGCATGTGCAAGTTGCTTTTTACAATATAACTCTTCCTCTTTAAAAAATTTTTTTTGTTGATGTTTTGTAAATTAATTATGTGAATCCAATAATATAGAACAAGAAATGAACCATGAATATTTGCCGACAAATGATAAATCAAAATTTTAAAATAGGATTTTGATTGAGACTGTTAAGAGAAGAGCTTCAGCACATGGGCATATGTTTCCTTGATTGAAGGATCGAACACAACTAAATATAAAAGGAAAAAAAATCAAAATTGTGGCATTGTTAAGTGTTAATTAATTAAAAAAATTATTATGATTAGGCTTTTTTTTGTCTAGGAATTTTGGCGGGCCGACCTTGTTATATTAAAAAGTTTATCATAGTTTGACGAATAATTATTATATTTTTGAGAATATTATTTTCATACTTAATTCGTTGAAAAAGTATAAAATTTTCGGAACCAATCCGATCGCGAATTGAATAATTCAAGCTTCGAACAGACAAAATAATATACCAAGGTTCTTTCTACATAAAACGATTATTGGCAACTATATGAAGTGAAAGATATACTAGATTTTTAGAAAATGTGGATAACTTTAAATGACAAATGATGAATCTCAAATTCACCTCAGAAAATAGGGTTAGAGTTTTATTAGACTGCAAAATAAGAACGATTATTAGGAAGTGTTTCAAAAGCAATGAACTCAAAGAGAATGAATGTTAAAAATTTTAGTCCGAAAATGTTCTGCCTCCCTTTCCTTTGCCCCCTATTTCTCTTCGTAGCTCTCCTCTGCGAATCGTAATGGTGGCGCTATTTTCTCCGACAAATTTCTCTCCATTAATGCGAGTTGACTGCATATTAAATTTCTCTTGATTTACCTTAAATGTGTCTTGATTTTTATCCCAACTAAAGCGAATGAACCTTTATTGGGATGGACTTGCAATTAATCCATTCTCCATTTGGTCTCTTCCTTCTCTCTTCGCTAACGGATTTCAAAACCTCCTTGACTTCACCTGGTTCATTCTAGATTAAATTTGAACCGGATTTAGGTGGGGTAGAAACCACTTCCGGCAATAAATTCAAAGTATTACATTATGTGATAATAATTAGATATTTACAAAGCAAAAAAATGTTGACAAAAAAGAACCCAAACAAAAATAACATATGATAATGATATAGTTATTTAACCATATACCTATTAATGTAAAACGGACAGTGTTTTAAATGACATTAAAAAGTGATTTACGTTTCTTTAAGATGGGTGAATTTGAATCTTTCTTGTGAAAAGATCGCCATGTGCATGGTAGGACCTTATCGGACGATTAATAATGCATATAAACCTTTTTAAATAACGACAAACTAATAATACTTTATCACTCAACTAGGTCAAGGTTTTAAAAGAAAATATCAATGTGTGCGTTTTTATTTATGATGAATCCGAAATATAATCTTTAACAAGATATGTCTCGTAGCGATCGATCGATCAAACAACGCTTATAAGTACAAAAGATTTGTCAAATCTAATTATGTAATAGTTATTATGGGAATAACAGTCTGTATACAACAAAACCAAATCAATCTAAAAATCATATTGCATTGTTTATTATTAATTTTAACAAACGACAGAAATTTAATTTACCCTAAAATCTAAATAATCATGAACTAATTATCTCCACGAGCGGCTTGCATGCATTCAGTTTATCGTTAGTATGAAAGTACAATCAAAATCTTTGAATTCTAAATCTTAAGAATTCAAAGTATATCAAGAAATTAATTCGGCTAAACAACTTTCTAGCTATTTGCCATATCATTTTTCTAGTTAATCAAATCAATGTTTTTGTATGTATAGTTCGATTTAACAAAACCAATATTTTTTTGGTTAGAAACACCGATATTTATTTGATGTCTTTTTCAAAGTATTTACATAATGTTATCTGTTTTTTTTATCAGTAATCATTTTTTTTCATGTCTATTGATCTCTTTTTTTTTTTTGAGGTCTTAACACAATATAATGACCATCTCCTTTTCTTTGCTTGCTTGTGTATTATTAAATTATTTAATGTACGATGAAATTATAGATTCAATATAAAAAGGGTTTTCCGTAGAAAAACTCTCTATTTTCATTTATTGCAATTTTATCTTCCATATGTCGAAACCGAAGATCGATCCATCAAGCGGAATTTAAACCGCAATATTACCCTCTGTTTCGTTACTAAATTTTTTTTATTTTTTGTAATTGTCAACTGGATTTGAAATTCTAACCTGAAATTGAGTTTAATTGCTATTGAATGTTAATACTAAGGTTATTAGCCGTTAAATTGAAATATAAGAAAGTTATATTGCAGACTAAATTTCACGTGATGGGTTGATAAACAATTTCGATATATAGAAGGTAAAATTGCAATAAGAGAAACAATGAAGGTTTTTTTTTTTTGAAAAAACGCAATAGAAAAACCACATGTACGTGATTATTATTAATTGGACAAGATGATATGACATAGCAAGATGTTGTAGTAGCTATAAGACAGTTTTAGAGATATGGTGAATCCTCATTTGTATTTATCCTTTAACAAGATTGATTCACTAACATGGTTGCCCATCATAATTATACATCATACACATATTATTATATTTGCATACAGTAATGTGTTTCTGATTTTGTACAATTATATCTCTTATGTGCATGGGCCAAATATGTTTATTGGAGTGCTACAACGTAACATATATCCTTTGTATTGAAGTATGACCTTCAATGCATTATGTCACCTGAAGTCCTGATTCTGTTATCATTTAAATGAAAAGAAACAGAGACATATTTTAAACTACCCATATTCAAAGAAATAAGTTAATAGTTATCACTAGAAAAGAAAAAAATAATATCAAACTACCATATATTTATACACAAACACTGCATAAATACTTTTCAAATTATCTATACAAGTCAGGGGTATTATTCAACAATTGATTAAATAGACTTTAATTCTAGCAGAATTTTATTGGAATGATGATTCTAAATCTGGTATTAAAATTTGGTGTCATTTTTAGAATTCATCATTCTATTGAAAGATGTATGTATATGTGTATCTGCTTAACTTTTGGAATAAAATCTGAGTATTTTTTGGTGCAGCAAATATGAGTATATCTTTTTTTTTTTAAACTCTGAGTGTCTGTTTTATTATTAAAAATGAAACCATATCCGGTACAAGTAAACCGGAATGATAAATTAAAGAAACGAGAAAGACAGAGCAGGCACAAAGAAGAATAGCATTAGCTACCTCAGACCTGAGAAGCTTTTGTTCCACGTAAGGATGAGTTTAGGCAGAATTATCAAACCAAAGAAGTCGAAATCCTAGAGAGAGCAAGCCGTGCTAAGAGTCTCTGCCATGTTGAGCTTCCAGAGCTAAGGCAATGTTCAACCAGGATGGGCCATTCGAGGCGATATAGGACTGGTATCTCTTGGTATTTGTCACACTTTTTGCAATGGCGGTGGCGATCTGGTTAGTTCCTTTTGGAATATGAACAAATCTCCAGAATTCAAAATGTAACAGTAGTTGCTTGATGTCCATAAGGAGAAGGCGGAACAGAGGATATTTATGTGGATGTAAGATGGCATCGATGGCAGTAGGAGAGGTGAGTTCAAAGATGATTTTCTGCGGAAGAATATTACGCAAGCTTTCTACTGCCCAAAAAACACTGTGAAGCTCAGCTTCTAGGAGAGAAGCCATGTGTGAGAAGGCTCTTCTGCTATGCAAGACACTGGTTCCGTGATGATCTCTTACGATCCAAGATGCTCCACTGTTTGTATGCCGATTTAACCACGAAGACCCGATGTTACATTTGTAAAAGCTCAGAGGCGGGCATCACCATGATTCTTTGAGTGAGTCTAAGGAAGGGTTCTCAACAGCTGGTGCCTCATCCTTATTAAGGCACATCCATATATCAGCATCTCCACGTGCTTGAGCAAGGATGGTCTCGGCAGAAGCTGATGTGATTTCAAAAACCATTCTATTTCGAGCTTTCCACAACAGCCAAAGTATCCAAGGCCAAGCAACACCATCTGGCGAAGAATTTCCTTGAGCTCTGCTTTGTTTCCATAGATGGTGAAAGTTTAGCAAAACAGAGTTGTGTGAAAAACCGTGGGGCAGCGGTGTACAAGAGGTCAGGGCCCATGTTTGTTTGGATAGTTCACATTCAAATAAGACATGGTTGATTGTCTCAGGGCCTATACCACAGCGAGGACAAGTTGAATCATCTCTCATCCCACGAACCTGAAGTCTTTCAAGAACCGCAAGAGCACCTGCCAACGCTCTCCATAAAAAGTGTTTAATCTTAGGGAATGTATTAAGCTTCCAGATTTGAGACCACACATTCCTTTCAATCGGCGGTAACACATTATCCTCAGGTTCTTGTTGTTGTATAATTTCTTCCCAGACTTTATATCCACTGTGAGCAGAGTATGCTCCGGTGGTGGTATGTCCCCATACATACCATAATCGAAGCGGAGTGTACTGCTTTGCTATGGGCTATGCAAGCATCGTGGGGTTTAGGGTACCAGACTGTAGAGTTTGTGGACGATAACTACTCTGTCTATAAGACGGTGAATGAGCTAACTTCCAACCTCTGACTTAAAGCTTATACGAAAACAATTGTTGTATGGCGGTTTGCTTTTGAGGCAGTTGAAATCAAGTTCGAAGGGCGTGGAGCTAATAAGTGTGCATACAAGTTAGCGAAAACTATATTACAGAGTGTAGATTCTTGGTCCATTTTTGATTATTGTTGAGACTTCTTAATAAATGATGTAAATGCTGATAAACCTTTACAAGATTAATACAATGAATATTGAAGGGAAAAAAAAAGGATCTGGCCCACAATGAGGAACAATTAAAAGGCCCATAATAGCCCAAGTCAATACATGAATAACAAGGATCCGATCTATTCAATGAAAATGTCATTAGAGAGAAGAAGAAGAAGAAGAAGAAGAAGAAGAAGATGAGAAGATATAAGAGATGTGTGGAGTGTGGTCATAAG
>OVAN01011686.1:0-13924 GCA_900406275.1 Anastatica hierochuntica | reverse complement strand
CAGAGTCCGTGAACCACATAACATTGACAGTGAGAATTTCGGTTCCCAAAAGCCTCACTAGATTATATTCAAGAAGAAGAAGAGAGCATCAATAAATTTGAAGAACTCTTCGGATATCCTAGTGTGGAAGNAAGTTTGAGGATGATGCACAAAAGAAATGGAGTCTCTCTACCAAAGAAGGAGCACATGTGATCTCTATGGCCAAGAAGGAAGTCAATAAGGAAAAGTCTAAGGAGAAACAACAAGAGAATGTTGAGGATCCTCAACAAAGGTTCGAAGAAGAAGAATCTCCAATGGACAAGCTTTTTGACAAAAACTTTGGCTTGATCTCCACCAAAGAAGTGAGCATAGATGATCCAAAAAAGAATTCCTTTTGAGGAGATAAGGATGAAGACATTCAAGGGGTGGTTCTATGATGAATATGAGTCGGGTGATACAAGGCCTCATCAAGGGAACCTTAAAAAGAAAGTCAAGCTAAGGGAGTTTAAACAAAGCGCACTTGGGAGACAATCCCATGAATATCCTTTTGTTTATATTATGCTTTGAGCTAATTTTGATTTTTTTCTTGGGTCTTGGTTGGCTTGAAAACGTTTTTAGGGAAGTTAGAAGCTTGTAGCTCTTTGAGTTGAGCTTGTTGATGCTTTCGGAATCTTGCTTGCTAAATGATTTGTTTTAATTTGACTTAGACACTTGATTAGGGACACCTTATAGTAGTGTTTATGCATGAATTTGATTTCGCGTGGTCTCATATTATCATTTGATTGGTCCATTTGATGTAAGCTTGATGATAAATGGCTTATACCTAAGCAACTTGATTTGAACAAGTAGAATAGACATAACCAGTTTAATTGCAATCTGTCTAGTTCTAGAAATATGATTGCTAATATAATACAAATGGATTTGACATGAATGCTTAGGAAATCGATTTAATGTTTTAGTTTGGAAGTTGTTTGAGTGATTTTGCTAAGTTGATATGAGTAAACCGAATTAGTTATGATTCTTTTCTTGAAATGATTAAGATTCATACTCTCACTTAGTATTTCATTCGAATTTAATTGTCTCTTGATATTTACATTGCCTATTCTCTTATATAGGTACCAAACTCAATTCAAATGTCACAAAGGAAAGCATATAGGAAGAAACTCAAAGAGAACAAGGGAGCTTCAAAAACATTCTCCTTCCACATCTGAAACTCCTCCACTCATACATGTACATTGGTGCAAGGTACAATTCCATCACCCTCGTATATTTATTTGCTTGGATTTGTGTTTTTAAACTCTCTCCCACGGTATAGGATTCACCGAGATGGTGAAATTTATGTTCAGGGGAGGGAGTAGTTACTAATTGACGTTTTCTTTGTTATGTTTTATTTCTCATACCTTGAGTTTTGCATTGTTTAGAAAATTTTCTGAAATTTTTCAAACTTTTTTCATATAGGAATACATTTGCATAGGGAAAAAATAGGATTGCCTTGTAGATAGTGGAGTCTTGCTTAATGTTTAGTGCCCTCATTAGAAGTACAGTAATGCTTAGACCACTTAAAATTTAATGGAAAATCCATCTATGGAATTAACCTCTTGAAGTCTTAGGGGTATATAGAAGCTTGTTAACTTTTTAGGCCAATCTCATCTAAGTGGACCTTAAATTTGACTTAATAATCTTGCTTATGGGCTTAGTCATACTTAACTGTGGATAAACACGAGATACTTGGACTATGTTTACCATTTTTACCACCCTTTCTTAGCTCAAGTGGCTACTCTCACTTTAAGAGTAGTTACCTCACCCTTATCAACCCTTTGACATTTCTTTCAAACCCCCTATGAATTTGAATGTGAGGCCTCTTTCGGAAAGTGCACACATATACAAAATCCTGTGTGCAAAGAAGTTGAACGACAAGGGAGTGATTCCTCAGGATTATCCTCACATTAATGCTAATTAGAAATTTAGGTAGGTTGATGTGATGTCCATATTGGTTTTTGGGGAATGAGAATATGTTGGTATCTCAACCATGCGAAGTAGAGCTTTAAAGTTAGATCATCCAAGGTTTGAGTTGGGAATAAGAGAAAGAGAAAATCGAAAAAAGAGAAGAAGGAAAAGAAGAAAAAAGACACTAGAGATTAGAGAAAAATTAGTTTTAACCTTAGAAATTAAGAAGAATAAGTCTAGTAAACTCCACACTTAGAGTTTGAGAAAAGAAAAATGAATCAAAAGGTTTGATTAGAAAGTGGCTCTAGAATAATAGAAAGAAAGTTAGAAGATAAGTATTAGAAAGTGGCTCTAGGATCATGGTTTCAAGGATCTTAATGGGAAACAAAAAGGGTAGTTAAGTAGACTTAGGCATTTTTTGGTGGGAATCATTAGAGGTAAGTAAGACCATGTATGCATTAATAGTTTGACTCCACCTCGCTTTTGCCTAATGTCTTGCACTACTTTTAAGAGAACCCACAAGTGAGTGAAACCTTCTCTTTGAACATTTCTTCTTATTATTAGCATTTCTCTTACCAAGCCAAACGGATTAAAAGCTTTGCTCATAAGTAAAGAATGCACATAAAAGCTTAATTAAATGTTAATGAGATTGGTTAAGGAAGTGACTTGTGCATGCCTAGACTAGGTTCCTAAAGACGGTTTTGTGATGGATATGGCGAAGTACGATAAGTCTTTGTTGATCCATGCACTATTTTACTTCTCTTTATGACATTGAGCATAAGGTATTTCTTTCTATTGTCGCTTTGTGTTCCCACTTTCAAAATTCCCTTCTGAGATTGTCCTTGTTTGTTTGCTTGAGGACAAGCAAAAGGTAAGTCTGGGGGAGTTGATTTGTATAGGTTTTCATGCATTCTAAAGATCATTTCATCATGGTTTTGGTTGCATCCATTATGTAAATATTGCATTTAGGTGTTAAAATCCATCTAGTGTATAAATTGAGTCTATTTTAGGATTATTCGCATTTTGCATGCATTTCTTTGCATTTTGTAAGGGAATGGATCTTGACAAGAAAGAGAGAACTTTGGAACTTAATTCTTGGTGGAAAGGAAGTGAACAACAAGAATTAATCAAGGAAAAATGAAGAAGAAACAAAGGAAACAAAAGGGAATGAAGATGAATCAAAAGAAGCAAAAGGGAATGAAAAAGGATCAAAATGAAGCCAAAAATGTGTGTGGAGCTATGAAGCTTGGATGTTGATTCAAAGACTTATGAAAAGAAGCAAAAAAGAGAAGAATAATTTGGAATCAATATATGGTAGGCCTTGCATAGAGGAAGTATATGCAAATAATACGTCATTCTGACGGCAATTGAAAATGTAAGAAGATTGTGCTGCCCAAAGTGAGCAGTTGTCGACCAAAGTGAGCAGTTGTCGACCTGGAGGTCGACAGCTGCTCACTTTTGGGCGACAGCAGCACAACTTGTCGGGATATTTTGCTTCTAGGGCTTCTTCTCTTCCCCCTTCCTTATAAATACTCTCTCTTAGCCACCAAGAACACACATGCTACCTAAGCTCTTGTTTTAGTTTGTTCTTCATGTTTTTAAGATTGATTTAAAGATTTGTAAATACTTTTGTTCTTGAATCTTTTTGAATCATTTATGTGTTTCTCCTTTCTTTAAATCCATTGTTCTTCCTTGTTCTTCATCAAAGTTTCTCCCTTTGTCCAAGTTTCTTCATTTCTTACAAAGGTAGGATTTTTCTTGGATTTCTTTGTGTTTCTTTGCTTTCAATCATCTCTTCTCATCTCTTCTTAACTTCTTCTCACTTCAAGCATGGACTTTCAAGAAGCAAGTGACACTTCTTGGTTCTCCATGGGCGTTAGTGAGTAGAACACATTGGATCTTGGATTGGTAGATTAGGGAGTGATTAGGTGGTTAGATAATGATGTCTAACGATAGAATGAACTGAGATCTCTATGGTTTAGGTATTCTTAATGCTAGATCTAGGATAAAAACTTGATCTTGATATGTATGCATTTCATGTCCGAGAGGTGTTCGATGAAATGTCCAGGAAAACCTAAAGTATGTTAAAGTTAGCTTAGCCAATGAGAATTGATTGCTAGGGAGTTTAGTGACTATATGAATTTTTTCTTAATGATTCCTAATTGATTTATCATTTGCACCAAGCGAGAGTGGATTAGGCTAGTAATGATTCATTGGTTGTAAGACTAGTTCTTTTTATTGACTCCTTTCTTGTTAGTTAGCCACTTGATTACTCCTTCTCAATTGCCAATCCAAGTTCCACTTCTCCATCGTTTTAATTCTTATTTAGTGTATTTAGGTTGTGTTGCATTTTCTTTACTATCTTTGTGCCGCCACTTTATCCCCCTTCTTATTTGCTTAGCTTAGGAGATATTGTGTATTCCTAGTGTTTGAGCTTCTAGCTCTCGTGGGTTCGACCCTTAAATACTACAATCGACATAGTCGTATACTTGGGGTTAGTGGGGATTGTTAGTGATTAAGATTTATAAATTTAAAACTTGAAATTGAGTTACTCACTAGTGATATCTAGCCTCATCAGCTATCTTTGTCGTTGTGTTTGGTTCCAATTTTTTTTGTTTTTCTTGTATTTCTAAAATTGTGAAAAAATTAAAACAAAGTCCTAGAAAATTAAAAAAAAAAATTAAAAACCATGTGGGTTGTCTCCCACAAAGCGCTTGTTTTGAGTCGTTAGCTCGACTTCTTTCAGTTTTTAGGCGTGATCGGTATCAACTAAAGGAATTGTGGTTCCTTTAACTTCTTGAGTCTCTTGAATTGGTGGCATAGAGGGTTGTTTGAGATCATCAAGTTTGCCACCAGTTGCTTCATAAATCACTATCAACTTCAGAAATAGCTTAAGAGTATTTTTGAGCTTCTTTTTGGCGATTTCATCATTCTTGAAGTCAAAACCAATGGGGATTTCATCATTCTTAACGTCAAAACCAATGGTTTTAATATTGAATTTAGCAAAAGTCATTTTTTGTAGTCGTTATCCTCTTCTTCATCCGTGTTCATTAGTGGGTCAGTTTGTACCATGATTCCACAAGTGTCTCTCCTTTTACCAGTTTCGACGGTTTTGTACAAATTGGTGTTTTTATGGGCGGAGCTTCCTTCTTTGAGACTTGCTTCTTCTTGTGGATATCTCCAGGGTCTATTCTAAACTTATTTTTCATCAATATAACATAATTTTCGTTGGAAATGAAGCTCACAATAGGGTAGAAAACATGCTTGTTCGCCCTTGCTAAGGAAATTCTTTTATAGGGGAAATCGAAGATTGCTTCAGCAGTAGCTAAGAATCGAGAGCCAATGATCAGTGGGTTATTCTTCCATCCTTTTGAAAAGACAACTTAAAAGTCATTGGGAAAGAGAATTCCTCCTACTTCAAGCATCGCATCAGGAAAAAGTCCATATGGTGTAGAAGTGGACATATCGGTATACTCGATAGAGATTTGAGATGGTCAAGAATTGGAAAGCCCTAAGCCGTGAGCCATTGTCAGTGACATAAAATTTACATTAGCTTCAATATCACATAAGAAATCAACAATCTTTACTTTATTTATTGAGAAAGAAATGATGAACTTTCCTGAACATTCGATCTTCTCTAAGCGAACCGCGTTGAGTCTCTTCTTTTGAGCTATGTTGGATTCGTTTAACAAACGCTCTGTAGGTGGTTCAACTTGAGAATTGAGGTATTGAAGAGGTTTCTTAGTAGTAGATATGACCTCCTTAACTTCCTTTTTGGTTTTTTAACAGCTTCACTTGTTTGAGCGATTTGAACTTCAAGCTTCTAAGCATGAGTGGCAATGGCTTCATACTTATCGTAAGCTCATTGTAGACAGTTTCAAGCGTCTCATTGACGTCTTTGTGGTTTTTCTTCATCTCTTGAGAGATTTACTTCAACATTGTCTCAAACTTGCTTTCTTGTTGATTACACGCAGTAGCTTGAGGATAACTAAATGGTTGCTTCACTTGGCACATTCCTTTGTTGAAAGTTTGCTACATAGACTGATATGAAGTTCTTTTTGGGAAAATTTTAGGAGCATATAATTGATCTTGAGGGTTCTCAACATTAGTGTTCTGGTAGGATATATTTCAATTGTATCGGTATCTTTGATTGTATTCCCTGTTTTCAAATTTTTCACCAATGTAGTTCACTTCTTCTTTATTCCCTTATGTTCAAACTTCTAAATACTCTATATTTGGAGCTCCATTTGCATCTCCAAGTTTCTCAAAAAGATGAACTCCTGTATGGTCTCTTAGAAGTTAAGAGATCATCATCTTCAGTTCTGAAATTTTTGCATCTTCTGTGGAAGGATTGGATGCTCGCGCATTCCTATCATAAGTTGGAACATTTTTATGTCAATTTAACAAGTTCTCGATTAAAATCTTGGCTTCGGGTGCATATTTAGTCATGAAACTCCCATTGATGGTCGTGTCTACAGAAAGCTTGTACTAATGGTCGATACCATTGTAGAAGATGTTCCATAGGTTTTCTTCAGAGAAACCATGGTTCAGGTAGTCTCTCATGTATTGAATCTTTTAAATACTTAATTAAAGGATTTTTTAGATCCTTGTTGAAAAAATGAGATTTAGCTTCGAATAGAGCTCGATCTCTACTTAGTGTAAAATTAGTTCAGGAAGTCTCCTTTGTACTCGTCCCAAGTAGTAATGGACTTAAGTGGAAATGACTTCATCGATCTAAGAGCTTTATCATTCAATGAGAATGTAAAGTGCTTGCACTTGAATTAATCCGACGAAACTACATTTTGTACGCATAGTGCTACATATCTCTTTAAATTTGTTGATATGGTAAAGAGGATGCTCCGTGGGAAGTCCATGGAATTAGTTTTGCTTCACCAAGGCTATGATCTGAGGTTCAATCTCAAAATCATTCCTTTGAGGCTGAGGTGAATGAATTGGATTCATATCCAAGAAGAAAGCATCGAAAGAATCAAAGTCTGCAATTGTATGAGGCTGACGAGGCTAATTCTGTTGATCTCACCCTTGAGGTAGTTGATTCAGAGGCAAACGTTGGTTAAGGAAGGCTTGAAGTAGTTATGGGAGTTGTTGGATTCCCAGCTAGAAGTTGTTGTTGATTGTCCACTCGAACATGTGCATTTATGCTTCCAGGGTTGTTTTGCGGAATAGGGAGCACCAAGACATACTTGTGGGTTCTCTTGGACTTTTTGAAGTCCAGCAGGAACGCCAATGTTGGCTTGAAGATTTGAGCAGTAGCTGGGGCGACGATAAGTCAATGGCGCCAAAAACTTGTTGCCGCGATTTTTATCGAACAAAAGCATTAAATTTATAAGCCCTTTCTTCCTAACAACCTCACAATCTCGCAAGTGCACGAGTATGTTGTTGTAGTACTTAGGGATCGAATCCAAAGGAACAACTTACCTAAGTAGGTAGATTTAAGCATTGGGAATATACATTTAAAGTTTAATCTAAGCAAATAAGAAAAGTTGGGATTGCTTTGGGTTTTCTTAAGATTATACAAATGAAAGTTAAGCAAGGAATTGAACAGCTTAAACAAAAGCAATAAACTTAAATAAAGAAAGCAAACATAATTAAGCTTAAAGATGCAAACTTTAAAATGACAATAAACTAAGATGATGGACCAAGGGTTGTGGTAATAGATTCACTTAGCAAGACGATAATAGAGGTATTAGTTCAAGGTTTTTTTAAAACAAAAATCCAAGACGAAAGACATCATTAGCCTAATCCACTCTTTTGACAATAATAAGCCATTTCCATATTGATACATTTACTCAACTCTCGCTTTTTGAAAATGATAATTCAATTAGGAATCATTAAGAGCAAGTCCATATAGTCACTAATCAACCTAGAACTCAATTCTCATTGGCTAAATTAAAATAGCAAGAATTATGTTCTCTTACACATCGAACACCTCTCAAGCGTAAAATACATGCAAATCTAGGTCACAATTAGCTACTCTAAAATGTAGCCTTAAGGTCACCTAATTCTTTGGGAAATTAGGTTAAATAATTCTTAACACCAATTTTACAATCCTTACTAAGTAAATCTTAACCCCCTTTGGTCCATCAAAGTGACTACTCACACATGCTTAGAGAAAAGAAAGTTGAAGTAAAAAGAAAAAGCATAAACATAATAAAAGGTTGGGTTTTGAATCCTTTATACAATCTAAAATGAGAGACTCTTGGTCTTAAAGATCAAGAGGAAAAACATTAAAAACACTATCTTGAACCAAGAAAATAGTTGTAGAAGGCTTAGATACATGATTTTAGGTTTTAAGGGCATTTATACGGGAAAGGAGAGTGATTTGGCTCGGATGCAACGAGTTGTCGAGCTCATGTTGCATACTATAGACCTCCCATGTCGATAGTGGATAGTATTTGGCAGTTTTCTGGTCATGCTTGCTGATATCGACCCCATGATATCCACTATCGACCTGGGAGGCCGATAGCTGGTAGCATGAGCAGATTTTTGCCTCTTTTTGCTCTTATGCTTGCTCATTTGCCTACACCATCTCCATGTGCATATTTCTACACTTATTCTTGATTCTTGGCCAGAATTTCATCCATAATCCATCAATAAAGCTCCCCTTTAAGCCTCTCCAAAGATAAACCTACAAATGCAAGAAGATGTATGCAAATGCAACAAAATCCTAAACCTAGACTCAACTCCTAAAATATAGGGATTCTAATGATTAAATGAATTATTTACAACTTAAATTTTTAAAAATCGTGACTAAAATGATAAGAATCATGGAAATATATATACATCAAGTCTACAGACCTTTAGTCACCTAGGTTGCTTTAAACCCTAGGTTCTCCCCAACTGTGAGGAAAATGAAGTGATTCCTAAAAGCCTCAGTCCTTCACCCTTCGAACCTTGTCGGGTATGTCCTCTACTAGGGCTTCTCGCGACTGACAGAGAATCGAAAGGCTCATCCTTGTATAAGAAGAAGTAGTAGGAGTAGAGGACCTCATCAAATCCCAAGCCAAGGACTTCAACTCCGCTTGGGCCTGAATCGAAGTGAGTATATGCCAAGTAGAGGGAGAGCACTAACTAGGGAAAATCCACAATTTTTTGGCCATGGATATGACCAAGGAAGAAATGCTTTTTTGAAACAAGTGTCAAAAAAGACCTCGTATATCACGATTTTTCCAAGGCCACAATTCGAGGCCTTTTGGTAGCTTCCAGGGCTCCAGAGAAGCATACTTGGGGAAGAGCGAAGAGCATCCTCATTTTTTCTAAATGCTCTTTCTTGATAACATAACTAGGGTCCACATCCACGCTAACTTTTGGAGGCATTCGAGAAAGGATTGTGCTTTCTCAGACCATATAGATCTAAGCAAAAGAGAAAAGGGGCATAGAAAGATTACCTTGGTACAAAGTGGAGACGGTTATGATTATAACGAAAGAAGGACACGTGATCAGTGAATAAAAAGAGAAAAATGGTTAAGACATGCAGTATAACCTTCGAAACCCTGGGGTGAAATTGCAAGCAACTCTTTCTACTTCTTTCAGAAAGGCAAGATTTGAGGCACAAAAAAGCACGATTCAACGGAAAAAGAGACGAAAGCTCACCGGAAAAGCAAAATGGGAATTGTTCCTAGAGAAAAAAGCGTTGTGACATATCTAATAAACACGAAAGAGCAGAGTGTGACAAGGATTATTCACTTTCCCGCCTATCAAACTCTATCCCCTAATGGGCCCAAGTCGCATGGGCCCATATATCGCTATGGAAGCCAAGCGCCAAATCCAACCATAAAATGTGTCACCTAGGATGAGGACATAGTGGCAGAAGACGTCAACGTAAACAATGACCACAAACTTAGCCCAAATAATTCAGCCTACGAGGCCAATCCTATACTAAGGCTAAATTTCAAATATCGTAAGAATGAATCTACTCTTCAAATTTTACAAATAGAAAATGAAGAGTGGGGGTTAACTGTCGGGGGTAATTTGATTCCCTTAAAGTCAAGTCTTAACTGGACTGAGGGTACATAAATAACCTCCTTAGTAATCGTTGAAACCAAGGCCATAGCGATGGTCATGATCTGTTGCCATTGCCAAAGTTAAGGTAAGGGGAATGTTTCCTCTTATGATCTAAATCTGAGAGATAAAGACAATTGCTTTATTGAATAATGGAAACCTTCCTTTTAGTAAAGATTGACTCAAGTCTATAAGTTAATATATTCCCTAAAATAATATGGAAATATTCTTATTTGAATATCTATAAATACTAAAGGAGTAATCCTAATTTGAGGAATCCATAATCTTATATAGAATTCACTAGTTGTACTCGATTATCTTTGATATTAATAAAGGATCGCTTACATCTTTTGTTCTTCTTCTCTCTCCTTCGAAGAATCATCCAAAAACCCCCTAAATAGTTTAAAGAACATTTTGACACCCATTTGATGGAGAGTTGTAGTTCATAGAGTTTTCGTCCTGCTCTCATAAGTAGGCAGTATATAATTATTATTCATTGCTGCATTCCTCTTCCTTCAAGAAAGCTTCTATTAGTCTCTTATATTGTGTTGGTGCGAATCCGACTATAATAGACTTCATAAAATGCCAGTCTGATAGACATGAGGTGGTGTGAATCCACCATAAATAAGGCTTCATCAAACGCCAATCTTATTTTTGTCTACTTCCCACATAAGTATGTATTAGTGATGCTTCATGTTTGTGATTTTGCGTTTGTTGACACTATCTGGTACATGAGTAAGCATGATGTCCACTTTGGTATTTGTTCCCATTGTGCCAAATTCCTATCTTAAGTTTTGAGGTTGTTTTCTTTGTATTACGGAATTCTTCTTACTCATGGTAATTCATTCTTTCGTAATAATAGTTGGGCTTAGTTTCTGCCTCTTGGTGATAATAGCTTTACTACTCTTATGCCCCCTTTGTCTTTGATATCTCAATGAATATTCTATGAGTAAGGACTTTATTAGAAAAACTTGTCCTTTAACGTATGTGTAATAAAAATAAAGGAGATATTAAGTAAAAAGAAGAGAGCACGTGTCAATGAACTCAGAAGGGTATGAATTCAAAAGTAGCTTATTCCAGCTATTGGTATGGCCTTGCCATGGATTTCTTGTAAGTTATATGAATCTGCTCCCTTGACATCGATTATTTGGTATGGTCCTTCCTAGCCAAGGACTAGTTTCCCAGCTGCCTTCTCCATAGTGTTTCCAAGTACTCGGTGGAGGACCCATTCTCCTTTCAGGAACGTTCAGGTCATCACTTACTTGTTGTAATCACGGTGACTTTCTATTGACCCTTTCCCCCCTCTCTTTTTTCCTCAAGGAGGTTAAGATTTAAGTTCATTAGCTCTTCACTATCTTCAGCCGTAATGTACTGTGTACATATCGTTCTTACGTGTACTTCGGTAGGAATGACTGCTTCTACACCATAAAATAAGGAGAAGGGTGTCTCCCCGATAGCCCCTTTTGTTGTCATTCGATAAGCCTTTAGGACGCCTGGTTCTTAAGGAGGTTCATCGCCATTTTTTGGTTGATTCTGCCTATTCATTAGATTGTGGGTCTCTCAGAGTTACGTAGCTTAGCTTTATGCCCCCATTCCTCGCATAACTCCTTAAAGTCTTTGCTAGTAAATGGGGGTAATTACCTTTTACAATCTTGCGAGGAACTCCGAACTAGGTGATGACATTTCTCCATAAGAACTTCTTGATTTGCTTGGCGGTGATTTTCTTAATGCTTTCACCTCGACCCACTTTAAAAAGTAGTCTCTTACGGCAAGTAGGAAAACTTTCTTGCTTACTGGCTCCGAAAAAATTTCCCACGATGCCCATGCTCCGTTTAATGAATGGCCACGGGTAGTTTATGGGTTTCTGTTTTTCAGGAAAGGAGTTTAGATACTTGGGCATGTCATTGATATCAATCATTATTCTTGACCATTAGAAGGGCTACTTAGCCATCGTGGGCCAATAGTATCCTGCCCTCTTGGTCCTAAACACTAGACTACACCTACCTAAGTGAGACTTGTATTTCTCTTCATGGATTTCCTTGAGGATCAACTTGGCTTCCCCTAGGGTAACGCGACGTAGATAAGGGCGAGAAAATGATCGTCGGTAAAGCTTACCTTTGATCATACAGTAACATGTGACCTACATTTTTATCCTCATACATTTGCTCTCGTATAGGAAGAAGCTTGTCGTCTTAGAGGTTGTTGATGATAGGAGTCATTCCAGTGGCGCCTCCTTCTATTTTACATACTTGAGGATTGACGATGTCATCCTTCGTTGCTGGCTATTGTAGTACCAAGCGCAATGCTAAGGCTACATTGAGTTTCCAAGGAGGACCTAAGTTGGCCAAGGCATCAACGTGTGTGTTCTGATTCCTTAGTATCTTAGTTAATTTGCAACATGCAAAAGAGCCGATCAACTTTTTTACGATAGTCATATACTTGGCCATGTTTGTGTCTTTTTCTTGATACTCTCCCTATGTTTGGTGTACTATTAACTACGAGTCGATGAATACTTGGAAGATTTGTGCCACCAAATCCTTTTCCCAAGCTAGTTTTGTGATTAGAGCTTCATATTCGGCCTTGAAATTTGTAGCTTTAAAGGCACACCTTACTATGCGGGAGGTAATATCACCCTTTGGTGATATAAGTACCATACCCAACCTCGATCCTTTTACGTTACTAGATCCTTCAACATATAGTCTCAATTATCCAAAATGCTCTCCATCACCTTGAAGGTTTAGCTCCTCTTTTGCCGCATGGACCTTGGATGGGGCGAATTACGCAACAAATTCGTTCATCACTTGGGATTTAATAGCTGTGGGTGGCCTAAATATGATGTCATATTCGTCTGACTCTATTGCCTATTTGAGTAGCCTTCCCGACACCTCTGGTATGTGAAGTACATCCTTGATTGGTAAGTAGGTTATAACCACAAAATGATGTGCTTGGAAGTAATGACGCAACTTTCTGGCGGCCATGACCAAGGTCTGAGCTAGCTTTTCAAGTTGGTTGTATCTTGTTTCGGCATCCAGGAGCGATTTAGTGAAGTAGTAGATAGGATGTTACTTCCTATTTTCCTCCTGTATATGACGGCGCTTAAGACATCCTCAAATACGGTGAGATATAGTAAGAGGACTTCTCCATCTTGGGCTTGGATAGTAAGTGAAGTGTAGTAAGAAATTCCTTCAACTTGAGCTAGGCTTCCTCGTATTGTTGATTGCACACGAAGTCTTTCGGATTTTTTAGGGCCTCGAAGAAGGCATGGGATTTTTATAACAATCGAGAGATGAATCTTCTTAAGGCGACCATTCTCCATGTCAACTTTTGTACATCCTTTGGAGTTCATGCTGATGGGATCGCTGGAATCGCCCTTATTTGCTAAGGGTTAGCTTCTATGCCCCGGTATGTGACTATGTATCACAAAAACTTCTCGGGGCTTACTCCAAAGGAACATTGGCTTCTTAATGTTGAGAACGCCAACTCTGTACGGGAGATGTAGTCTTCTGCCTCCAAGGATTTCACTAACACATCATCTATGTAGACTTCCATGGTCTGGTCAATTTGATTGGCGAAAATAATTTTGACCAGCCTTTGGTACGTAGATCCTACATTCTTGAAGTCAAAAGGCATCACTTTGTAGCAGTAGATGCCCAGCGAGGTCATGAAGGAGGTTTTCTCCTAGTCATATGGGTGCATGAGTATGTAATTGTAGCCAAAGAAGGAGTCCATGAAATACATTAGTTGGTGGCTTGTTGTCGCATCCACCAGCTTGTCGATGCGAAGCAGGGGCGTGATTTTTGAGATATGTAAAGTCGATGCATACTGTCCACTTACCATTCATCTGACTGACTACTACCACTAGGGCTAGCCAATTAGGGTAGCGTACTTCTCGTATTAATCCTGACTCTAGTAATTTTTTTACTTCCTTGTTGTTGAGAAACTAATGAGAAGGATGTCTTTATTAATGATAGAAGCATCC
>OVAN01011685.1:0-14450 GCA_900406275.1 Anastatica hierochuntica | reverse complement strand
CCCAAAACAAATATTCTATAATTTAGATAACTCCTAAACTAAATAGGATTAGAATCTTCAGTAACTTGCCACTCAAGTCTTCTTCTTCAAGCTTACTTCAACAGATGTCGTCCACATATAAGCTTATGATAACACGTCTCCTTCTTCTTTCTTAATGTACAAGGCATCGTCATTCAAACTCCTTTTGAATGAAATAAGAATCAATCCTTTCATACCATGCTCGAAGGGCTTGTTTTAATCCATGGAGTGTCTTGTAAAGCCTTAGAACTTTCTCTTCCTTTCCTTTTATCACAATCTCAGGTGGTTGTGAAACGTACACTTCTTCTTTTAAGTCACCATTGAGAAAAGCCGACTTCACACCCATTTGATACACCTTCCATTTCATTTGAGCCGCAAACGCAAGCAATGCTCATATTGTATCATGTCTTGAGACCGGAGCAAAACTCTCCAAGTAGTCGGTTCCATATTCTTGAGTAAAACCCCTTGAAACTAACCTTGTTTTGTGTTTGATTGGATCACCATTTACGTTCATCTTGATCTTGTAGATCCACTTCACACTTATGACATTCTTGTCCTCTGGTTTGTCTACTAGTTTCCAAATCTTGCTTTTTTATAATCATGCGTATCTCCTCCTCTATTGCATTTCTCCACTCTTTACTAACACACGCTTCATTGTAAGTTTGTGGTTCATCAAGTGCACAGTAACATGCTTCTATGAATTGTGCTTCTTCATCAAGTTCGATTCTTGGTGTTATGCGCATCATCTCACTCATAATTTTGTATTTTCTTTGAGCTTGAGATGATTCTCCTTCTTCAGTAGACTGATGCTCAATGCCTTGTGGAGTATTTGGATTCGTAACATTTTCAAAATTTTCTTGAATGTCTTGTTGTTCTTCAACTTCTTGTTGATCATTCACTAGTAATGAGAAGGTCTTCTTGACTTCTTCCTTTTTCTTCCAATCCCATCTCTTGTTCTCTTCAAACTCAACATACCTTGACACTTCAATCTTCTCATTTTCCAACATGAGAATTCTATAGCCATTTGATTGATTGTTATAGCCAACAAACACTCCACGTTTTGCCTTGGCATCTAACTTCTTTCTCTTTTGGTCCGCTATATGCACATAGCATATACTCTCAAATACCTTCAAATGAGACACACTTGGTTTGTGACCACTCCACATCTCTATAGGTGTTATCTCATCTCCTATTACCTTTGAAGGTAATCGATTTTTCAAGTAAGTTGCCTTACAGATTGCTTCCGCCCAAAACTTGAGTGGCAAGTCTTGTTCAAATATCATTGCTCTTGCCATCTCCACCAAAGACCTGTTCTTGCGTTCCGCTGCGCTATTTTGCTGTGGTGATTACGACAATGTTACTTGCCTAACAATTCCTTTTTCTTCACAAAACTTTTTGAATTCTTGTGAGATGATTTCACCGCCTCCATCAGACCTCAGTACCATTGCCTTGAACTTTTTGAACATCAGAAAACTTTCTGATTTTTGTTTTAAGAAGTATACCCAACACATGTGAGTATAATCATCCAAAAACAGAGCAAAGTATCAACTACCATCAAGTGATCGATGATGCATTGGTCCACATAGATCCATGTATATGATCTCGAGTTTCTCCTTTGTCTTGGTTTGAGATTCCTTTGGGAAACTCTTGCGCGACTGCTTGCCAAGATTACACGCTTCACACATTCCTTCTCCCAAAACTCCAAAAGATGTCCAGAAGCTGACGGGAAGGATGGCAGCCCTGAGTAGATTAATATCAAGACTCTCAGACAAGTCTCATGCCTTCTTCGACGCTCTCAAAGACACCAAGAAGTTCGAATGGAAAAAGTGTGAAGACGTACTACAAATGAGTACCTCACCATGTCGCCTCTCCTCGCCAAGCCCCAGGATGAAGAGGCACTCCTACTATACATGTTTGTTTTCGAGTATGCCGTGAGTGCCATCTTGGTCTAAGAAGAGGGAAGCTGGCAACATCAAGTCTACTATGTTAGCAAATCACTTCTTGATGCAGAAACAAATTACAATCACCTGGAGAAGCTGACCCTAGCCCTGGTTATGATCGAAAAAAGCTGCGTCCATGTTTCCAATCTCACCCTGTGGTGTTGGTCACTTAACTACCTATAAAAATCATGCTACACAAGCCAGAAGTATACAAAAGACTAGCCAAATGGGCGGTAGAGCTAGGAGAATATGATGTGATCTTTCGCCCTGCCTTCGCAATAAAATCTCAAATCTTAGCTGACTTCAGAGCTCTCTCCATCGATGATACCCTGGGTAGAGGAAGAGATAAGAATCCAACATGAGAAAAAGGGCGCAGGGGAATGGACACTTTACGTGGACGGAACAAGCAACGTGAGGGGAGCTGGAGGAGACCTCGTGCTTGTTTCCTCAAGTAGAGAAGTTGCATCTAGAGAAGTGAGATGTAATTTGAAAGCCACCAATAACGATAGCGAGTACGAAGCATCGATCGCAGGGCTCAGTTTGGCAAAAGACATGGGAATGAGAACCTGAAGGTTTACAATGATTCCTAGCTGATCATAAGCCAAACGCAAGGGGACTACCAGGTAAAAGATGCGAACATGGCCAAGTACATGGCTATATCCAAAATGCTCATCGTGTCATTTCAAATGTGGGAGCTCAAAACTCGCACGCCGACGCCCTGGCTAATCTGGCTTCCGCCATAAAAACCACGGATCCAATCAGCATTCCCCTGCTCATGTTATAGTGGCCAGCCACGGATGAAGACGCATAAACACTTCGAATTTCCAATATCGAGGAAACTTGGAGACTAGATGAGCCCTATCATCTCTTACCAAAAGGATGACACGCTGCCAAACAAAATAAAAAAATGCAAAAAGATCAAAAGATAAGGACCACACACTACTGTCTGATACAGGGGAAACTCTACAGAAGATCCTTCTTCGGGACATACCTTCAGTGTGTACCCCCAAGGGATGTCGACCTAGTCCTTCGTGAACAATATGAAGGCGAATGCGGATCCCACTTCAGCGACAAGAGTGTCGTGCTCAGAGCCATTAGAGTTGGGTACTACTGGCCTACCATGGCCGACGATGCGCTCCGCATGGCAAAACACTATGACAAATGCCAAAGGCATGCTCCAGTCTCCAAGCTTCCACCCGAAAACCTTAAGTCCATTAATTAGCAATGGCCATTCATGCAGTGGGGCATGGACATAGTGAGGAAGTTCCCGAAGGCTCCTGGCTAGAAAGAATTCTTGCTGGTAGTAACAAACTATTTCTCCAAGTGGGTGGAAATGAAAACCATGAGCAAGATCACCGACGTCCATGTCAAAAGATTCCTGTGGAAATATGTGGTGAACCATTGCGGTGTACCCTAGGAGATCATAACAGATAATTGCCATTAGTGCACTAGCGAAAACTTTAAGAAGTTTTACAAGGACTGGGGCATAAAGCTGAGTTTCGCCATGCCCAGACACAATCAGTTAAACGGGCAAGTCGAATCCACAAACAAAACTTTGGTAAAACTCCTAAAGAAAAGCATCGACGAAGTCAAAGGCAATTGGGTCGAAGAGCTCCCAACTGAATTATGGGCCTACCGAACCACCTCCATGAAGGCTACTGGCAGGACGCCCTTCTCCTTTGTCTATCGATCAGAGGCGGTGACCCCTCCCAAAGTCAGCGTCCCTACCATCCGGACATAACTCTCATCCCCAACAGAAAATGAAGAGTTGATGGCTCTGTACCCAAATCTTTTAGACGAAAAAGGGAAGCCGCAAGGGCCAAAAAAACTGGCAACACCAACAAAAAATAGTATGCAACTGTATTAAGAAAGATCGGACCAGAACCTTCCAGCAAGGCGAATGGGTTCTCAAACGAGTCTTCGATAACACCAGGGACAAGGTAACCGACAAGTTGGCACCCAGATGAGAAGGACCATATCAAATCGTAGAAGTGAGAAGCTCGGGGGTCTACAAGTTACATGATAGGTATGCAAAAGTACAACCAAACAGCTGGAACGCGTTACACCTCAAATCCAACTTCTTCTGAGAAAGGTCCCTAGGCTAGACGATCATCTCGCCAATATATTTTTCTATTTTTTACATTATCAAAGTTTCTTTTTCATTACGCATAATGATTTATGATTCCACAACGTCTAAGGACGAATTATCTTTAATAAAATAATTAATTCCCACCAAAGACTATAGCAAAGCAAAGGGTAAAATAAGTGCAACAAGCATATCTTAAAACAAGGATAGTAAGAACAACGTACCCAACACTACAAACCTCACTCAAACAAGGGAAAATACCTAAAAGAGGGCCAAGAAAATTGTACACTCTTTCTAAACAGAGACAAGGTGCCAAGTTCTGAACAGAAGGCAAAGTGCTTACTCCTGTACGTCGGGCCAGACGAAAAACGAAATGGTATAACCTGAGCAGGGAGCACGTCCAATCTGCTTACCCAAACGTGGGAAGCAGCAAAAAGCTTTCGAACATTCCCCTTTATTATAAAAAGGGTGAGACACGACAATATAACCAAAAGACTAACAATGGCTTGTTGCCGAAAGCAGAGTTCAGCAAAATAGGCAATGGTCACCCAATGGTGGCAGAGTACTACCGAAACCTTAAAAAATTGTCCAAAGACAAATACGAAAGGTTCAAAAAAAAGAGGGAATTGATATGAACTCCACCCCATGATTCTAAGTCCCTTCGAAAAGCAGAAAAGACACGTTCTTAGGAAAAAAGGGCAAAAGGCTAACTAAAAGCCAAAAGCTAAGCAAACGCAAAAATGCTAGCTAAAATCCAAAGGCTAAGCGAACGCCAAAAGGCTAGCTAAAAGCCAAAGGCTAAGCACATTTCAAAAGGCTAGCCAAACGTTAATGGCTTAGTAGACACCAAAAGACTAGCCAAACGCCAGAGGCTGAACAGATACCGAAAGGCTAGCCAAAGGCCAAAGGTTCTCAAAAAAGCTAGAGACTAATCGAATAGTAGGAGGTCAAAATACGACAGTCCTAAAAAGACCAGAGGTTGAGTAACAACCAGAGGTCAATTCCTATGGGATAATTTAAAAATCATGGCACGTGGCTTACGTAAGCAAATAGTTAAAAAAGAGATGCATTAATAAAAAGCCACAAAGGGTCTACTGTTTAAATTCAAAATTAAGGCCCGAAGGAAAACAAAATACCAAGGCCTAAAAAGCGAAAATAAGTTCTACAAAAACCCACAAGGGGCATAACGTAGCCCACGCAGGGGCAGGAGCTACGATTTCAAGAAAAATCCCCAAGGGAAAGACATAAAAAGAAAATTTTTGATGAGGGGGTCAGGATTCATTCATGCTTCGTCTGGAGCAGGACTCGTCTCGGCATCAGCATCGGCCAGGGTAGAGGCGTCTTGGGTAGACGGAATCTCAAACTCATCTTCAAAGCTGGGAGCCAGCTGGTTGTTAACCTTAACCTCTATCTCAACCACTAGCTTATTATTGTCAAATTCCTCTTGCATATTCGAGGAGCCTGAGTTTCCATTGAGTAAGTCCCTCGCCATACCAAGGCCTACGATCTTTGCACCATTGACCACCATGCCCTTCTCCTTAGCAAAGACACTAACCCTAACCTTGAGCTCCTTCACCTCTTTCTTCAGATCGGTTTTCTCCACAATCAGCGCATTGGTACGACCAGACTCCCTCTAGTTCATGGACTTCAGCCCCCGGGCCAGGTTCTTCATCTCCCTCATCTCTTTTTGTAGACCAGCGGACTTCTCCTTCTCACCCTTGAGCTTACAGATGTGGTCCTCCACCATGACCCTCCCTGCTGTAGCCGCAGCCGCCTCGGTCGATACCTTATCCTCCGCACGAAAAGGGAAAGTAGTCATTTCTCACACAAAAGGTAGAAAAGTTAAAAACAAGCGGAAACAAACAAGAGATCGAAAAGCTCAAAAGCCAGATGCTTACCTCCATCATATTCCTTTGCATAAAAAAAGCACGCCAGCAGAGTCAGAGTCAAGGTAAGAGACATTCACCGCAAAGAATACCTGGACCTTCAACTACTGCAGGGTGACATCCAAATCAGAGGGAGAGATAGATGAGGACTTTTTGCCCGCACCTTTCTGCTTCTTGGCCTGGTAAGAGGGAACGCTGGACTTATGCTGGGACTTCCTCTTGGTGCTCGAGGTCTCAAAGATCTCCACATCATCAGAAACTGACGTCTGGCCCCAGAGCCAATCTTCACTCCCCTTTCCGCCTTAGCCCTTTTGAAGTCCTCCATCACCTTCGACGTTGATCCTACCATATTCCCTGCAATAGAGGAACAAATGCTCAGGCAACCAAAACAAAAAAGATAAAGAAGATAAAGAGGTCAGTAAAAGGCAAAAGGCGGAAGCAGACCCAAGACGCTGCTAGAGCCTCTAGACTGAGTAAAAAAGAAGTGCTCCTTCCCTCAAGAGGAAGATTGAGTACCTGCTCTACCTTCTTCTTTCCTCTCTCAACTTTGTCCCTAGAGGCCGCTGCAAAACAAATACAAACACAAAGTGGTTAGAGCCAAAGACTGAAGGAGGGACTAAAAATCTGACTCTTCCTAGACCTACCAGTGGGCTACCACAGGGTGGGGAACTCGACTCGTCACCCACTTTCATAAACGCAAACAACTAGGCCTAGGGTTTGCAGAAGGCAACACCCTTCTTCTCTCCTCTCTCCAGCTCTTTGACAATGGGGACACTGGCCCATGTATGAAAATTATATCTCCCTTCAACAGGGGCAACAGGAGAGAAGTAGTAAGAGTACATTAGCTCATCGACACCCACATCAAAGCCATGGAAGTCATTCAAGACCTGTGTTGCCGTCAATATTCTCCAGGAGGGAGGATTCATCTGTGAGGGGAAGATCCCGAAGTGATTGGCCACAATGACTATCTCGTCATAGGTGCATGTAGAGGCATACTCCTCGTCCTTTCCAATCCTAAGGATCATGTCCACTGACATAGAGTACTACCGCCTCTAGTCCTCAAGCTCCTCTTCTCTAATCACAGAGAAGGGACCGATCTTGAGAATGGAGGGGGCAACAGAAGAACTGGCAGGGATCAGAGTTTGCCCCAGATCCTGAAAAATGCCTGACGACTCGTCAAATTCATAGGAAGGGTCTTATTTTTAGAAGCGCCTCCTACGAACCCTAGCTCCTATGGATGAAGAAGCTATAGGAGACAAATCGTCTGCTGGACTCGTCATTTACCTGATATGAATCTAGGTCTCAAATGGTGGGTTAAAAAGAAGAAGGTTTCTAAGATCTATGAAACCCTAAAGCCCTAACAGAGGGTGGAAACTCCTAGCTAAAATTAAAAAGAGGAAAAGAATCATATCATACCTGAGTGTAAAAGACGAAAGATGTGGATGCGTCAGGAGAATTCGCTAAGAAAAATTTGGAAGAGAAGAGAATCGCGAAAGTGAGTTAGATTGAAGAAAGAAAATAGAGAAAAACGTTAAGTATCATGAAAGAAAAGAAGATCACATGCAGTGATTAGGCGCATATCTCCAAGAATCTCTCCCTTCCTTTTGAAATCTTTCAGTTCTCATCCAACAACCATGATCGCCTAGTTGTTAGCGGAGCAGATCTTGCAAGCGTCTCGAAGAATCCACGATTCAAAACTCGAACGACAATGGCACCAAGCCTTAAGCCATAGGCAAAGAAAGCATAGTCACTAAGTCTTGCCAAAAATACAAGGGGAAAATTTTATTCCCCAACTTCGGATCGAACCTGGGAAATAAGGGGTAAAATGTTGGAAGTATTTTGGACATTGGGAAATACGTAAGTCTGGAAGCAGTACGACGCGCCTTAAGCCAAAAGCATAGGAATGCCGGTAAAAGCAAGACGCCGGGAGTATGCCTCTGGGCAGGAAGTCGGACGACTAATTCACCCGACAAAAAGGTAATCCTAAGGAAAAAGAAATATACCTAAATATCTAAGGATACACACGATATTCCTAATTCTAAGGGATAAACATCGACCAACTACTATAAATTAAACCTATGGGTCCACACAATGTAATCACAAAAACGCTAGATCTAGAGACTAAACATTAGGTTAAGAGAAACTTGATATTTGTAAGGTTTTAACATCCAAATAACATTGTACCTTGCTTCTCTTAATCAAATACAAATATTTTTCTCTACTTCTCTTTTCTTTTACTGTTATCTCTTGCTTTCGTAATGCTTCCATAGTGCTTCCAAAGAACACCCCAAAACATCCATAACACTACTGAAGTATGCCCGAACCCTCAAATTAGGTATTCTGAAATACATTCAGGAATCTTGAACCAAAATCCAAATGCACATATCCTTAGCGGAATTAGCATTTGGTCGGCCGACCTAAGCTAATCCACTAGTTGGTTCGCCCCAGACCAGGACTGTGTTTTCAGGTGAAACTTAGGTTTTAGGTTGGCTAAACATTTTTATACATTGTATATCATAGTAGTAAATATTGTATAAACATGTATATATCCTTTGAGTCTAGATTTCAAACCACACGTTATATAATGCAAACATATACATAACGAATTGGGATCAGAAATCTACATCGGATTTGACATCTCCTCCAATCCTACAAGGTTTTCCATTAATGGCCTCCTGCAAAACAGAGAATCTATATTTCCCAATGAGAAACAGGTGTAAGATAACTTACCGTATGTACGTAAAAGAATAGTAAACAAGCATATAATCTACCATACACATTCAATCAAATATCATGTGCCAAGAGATGAAATAGAATTCCGGAAATACAACAATCATCCACTCTCCCGAGAGTGGTTAAATCCATTACATCAGGATCATCGAGGCTTGCCTCTAGCCATTTGTTATTCTACCTACCACAACCCATAATCCATAAAGTATAATTTGTCATCCATTTCCATATTCCATCCCTCGTACCTTTTTGCGCCCATTGACTACAGACATAAAGTCTAAAAAGTTGATGACCTCGATTAACACTTGCCACATCGTCATGCAGCCTGTCTAGTCAAATCGAGGTTAGCTAGTCCTATTACCATGCTAGCATATTTACAATGCATGACTCAAGGATGAAAATGAAAAACAAAACAAATAAAAATGCTCATTAGTATCTACTCCTTCTTCCAGACTTATCTTTCACAGTCCTAGTGAATCTTAAACTGTGATAGAGAGTTTTTAAAAATCATAATGCAACTAAATGTATGTCAAAGTGTAATGGACTTGTACCTTATACCAATGTGCATGAATGAATTAAGGAGTTTTGGCTTTTTAAGAGGAATTCTTTTGAAACTTCTTTGTTCTCCTTGAGGTTTTTCCTATGTGCTTTCCTTATTGGCCTTTGATTTGAGTTTGTACCTCAAAATGGAATATGTCATATGAGTATTGATGGTTATTTAAAGAGTAAATGATCAACCAAGTATAAGAGTAAACCATAAGAAACCCCAAGAACAAAAGTCAATACTCATTTGGTTTAACTCGTTTCTACTTAAGAGAGTCATACATCAAACTTACAAACTCTAGCTCATGCTATTTATATTCCCAATTCTATGAAACAAAATTCTATTTCAATAGTCATTCAACTTCAGAAACTAGAACATACATTGTGCACTCAATCGATTATGTCTAATTCATTTAGCATAAGGATTTCGACCAAGATGTTTAAGAGTAATCAATTTCAAACAAGAGCCAAACCAATATTCACCACAATTTGCTTAATTTCATAACATGAATCAAAATTCTTTGATTTACATTATTATAAGGCGTCCCTAATCAAGTGTTCCAATCAAGCTATAACCATCCAATAGAAAATTCATTTTTGAAAAGCATCCTAAACTATTAAGTTAAACTTAATTGAGCAATTGTCCTCAACTTTCATAAGTATACTTGTAAGCCAACCAAAGACACAATAAAAAATCAAAAACGAAACTAAAAACATAACGAAATAAAAAAAAGGATATTCATGGGATTGCCTCCCAAGTGCGCCTTGTTTTAAGTCCCTTATCTTGACTTTTTCTTTAGGTTCCCTTGATCAAGCCATCGATCACCTGGCTCATATTCATCGTAAAACCACCCCCGAAACTCATTCATCCTTATTTCCTCAAAGAGTATCCTTCTTGGATCATTAAGTCTTCTTCTTTCTATGATGGAGATGTTGCTTAGATGATTGTCAAAGGGTTATACCATGGGAGACTATCCTTCTAACTCTCCTTGAGGGTTCTTTAAATTTCAGGTCCTCTTTCTCCTTAGGCTCTTCCCCTTTGATATCATCTTTAGCAATTGATCTCACATCTTCTTTTTCTTTTGATGAAATGCTCCCTCTCTTTTGCTCATCCATTTCAAGCTTAGAATTCAAATATTTTTCACTAGGACATCCGAAGAGCTTCTCAAATTCTTCGATGATATCTTTTTATTCTTATGTAAAGTAGATGTCTTCTACTGTTTTTTCCACTTTACTTGAAATCATCTTTATGTTGATGTAGTTTTCCTCATTTCCTTCACAATCGACTTGTGAGAAATCTTCACAAGGTTCTTCAATGGATTTCCAATAGTTTCCAATATCCACCTTGATGCTTGTAAGTGAGTTACTCATTATAGGCATGGTCTCATTTTCTTTTTCATATCCTATGACACCTTGTCAATTGATGCCTTTCTAGTCAGTAATTCAAGCTCTTCCTTGAACTTTTTGGCTTCTTTGAGGAAGTTATCCAAGCCTTGAGGTCTTTCTAAAAAAACTTCTCAAAGGATAAATAGAAATCTTAATGAGACTCTACTAAGTTTCCCGGAAATGGCACCAAAAACTTGATGAGCTTGATTTTGTTAGTGATTAAATCAACTTCAAATTTTAAATTTATAAACTTTAATTCACTAACAATCCTCATTAAACCACAAGTATAAGGTTATGACGATTGTAGTACTTACGGGATGAATCCACGAGAACTGGAGTTTCAAGCAATGGGAATACACAAAATCTCCTAAGATAAGCAAATAGGATGAGAGTGATGGTTACTACTAAATATTAACCTACATGCAAACGCAACCTAAACACACCTAATACATATGCTGCGAATGAACCAAGCAAACAAGCACAAAGTTAAAGCAAGTAGCTACCACTACAAGAAATATGAACATTGATAGCATATGAGAATAGCATGGTTTTGCGAACTGCTATGTAGATGATGTTCTAGTATATTATAACATTTAAAAAACGCTAAGCTGAAATTTCATTGAGCGGGAGCAAAGTTTCAATTTTGGAGCCTAATTAGTTTTCTGGGCACGGAACACATTGCCAATTTTCGTTCCCACGAAATTTTAACTTTTGTTAGAACATTTTAAAAACGCTATGCATATATTTCGTTAAGCGGGAATAAAGTTCCCATTTTTGGAGCCATGGGCGCCAAACACTTAGTAGATTTTCATTTCGGCAAAATTTTACCTCTATTACAGCATTTTAAAAATGCTTAGATAGCATAAAAATATTAAACCCTAAACCCTAAACTCTAAACCCTAAACCTTTAACTCTAAACCTAAACTATATGAAATGTTATACCCCACACTGTAAAGTCTAAACCTAAACTATATACCCTGAACCCTAAACTTTAAACTTAAACTCCAAACCTAAACTATATAAAATGTTATTCTTCAAACCATAAACTCTAAACCTAAACTATATACCCCTAAACATATATATAAACACCAAATCTAATATTTTTCAAACTTACCACCAAATTTTAAACATAAAAAAGTTTAATCTTTTGAAACTTTAATCTCAAATTTAACCCTATACCCAAATTTCAAATCTTAAATCTAAACTCCAAACACTACAATCTATTCTCTAATACATAATCATATGTTTACTTACTAATACTTACATTTTATAAAAATTGTCGATTTCAAATCTATCTTTCAAAACTTAATCCCTAACATTAAGCTATATTTTAAAGGCTTGGTAAACTATTAAATTAATCCGTAATTAAATCATAAACGTTTAAACTGTACCAAAAATTACTAACTACTAAATTCATAAACATATGAGATAATTTATATATATATATATAAAATAATTTGAAAAAAATCATAAGATTTTTAATAGAAAATCACTAAGAGTTAAGAGCATCAACTTTATCTGCTCCAAGAGCAATAAGCGCAAAAGCTTTGTTTCCTCCGACAAAACCTAACCACAAAATAAGAGCATCGACTCCGACTACCATACCTCCGAAAAAGCTTTCTGCAACTCTGACGCCCTCCACCCTCCGTCACCAGATCTTCGTCAGACATAATCTCTTTCTTAGTCGGCCTCGATTTCATTGGAAACCTCTTCAGATCTTTCTCTCCTTTGTACATGAAAGGTACCTAATTTCAGTTTTCCTATAAGAGCTCCGTCAGATGTCATTCCTTCACTACTTCTAATTTCACTATTACTATTTGATTTTTTGGTTTTCAGCTGAGAGAAATTTTGTGAGATAGAAGGTTTATTTGGTTGAAAGAGAGCTCAAATCACAATATCAATCTACTGGTGCTTCTACAGGTTTGTCATACTAACCTAATTGTGAGTTGTTGTGATGGTTTCTGTTGTGAGTTATGTGATTGTTGTTTGTTGTTAGTTGAATGTGTATGAGTTGTTGCTCTTTGATTTGAGGAGTTTTATTTGTGGGGTTTGATTTCTGATGTCTTTGTGTTCAAGTTTCTATTCTTTTTTGTCTGAGTTTATTTGTTAAATGTTTTACTTAAGGTGAAGACATATAACGGTGGACAAGGCATGGGTGCATATCTACATGTGTGAAGTTTATATATTTAGTACTATTTCAAATGGATATGAGAGACTACTAACAGATTCTCAATGTTTTTCTTTACTCTCATATGACAAAACTGATCCTGCCAACGAGAGAGGTGCCAGGAAATTTTTTTTCTACGGTATTAGGATGCAGTGACATGGTTATATGCCCATGTAGAGACTGTAGGAATGTAGATCGCCATAAAGGGAGCATTGTAATGGATCATGTTGTAACAAAGGGAATGGATGACGCTTACAACATGGAAAAGGATTGGTATCATCATGGAGAAATGAAAGCAGATGATGAAAGTCGAAGAAGAATTAATCTGTGGAACAATTAAAATTGTTCAACTACTCAGAGCTGTTGAATGCTTAGATGAGGATATGCTAGAGAAGGCTGACGCATGCGAGGTTTCTAAGTGTGAGGACAGGAGAGAAGATGAGTTTCAAGCAAAGTTAGCAGAGGTCGAGACACCATTGTATCCAACTTGTGCAACACATAGCAAGCTATCATCTATTGTGTATATGTATAAACTAAAAACTCAGAATTGTTGGTAAGATTAAAGCTTGAATGAGCTCTTAGAGACATTGCCAGATATCTTACTAGTGGATAATATGCTTCAAACATCCTTGTATGATGTGAAGAAATATTTGAAGTCATTTGATATAGGTTATCAAATAATGTGCTTCAATGTGTTATCTGCTCTATGTGTTGTTTGTTGTATGCGTATTGTTTGATTTATGTTTGTGATTCATTTAACTTGTGTTCTAACTCATCCTTGTACTGAAGAAAAGCCGGATCTTACAGAGTTAGAGGTTCAGCAACCTCATGAAGAGGTAGAACAACAACCTCTTGATGAGGCAAATGGTAGTTGTTGGGATCAAAAACGGTCACGACAAAATTGAAGCCTAAAAAGAACTACGGAGACGTTGATTCTGCCTACGGAAACAAGAATCGCAAGGATGTCCTCAAGCGTCGGGAGTCTTATCATCCTGGTCGTCTCTTCTCAAACAAGCTTCAAGACTACGAGTATAGTCAATCGTGACCGATCTCACACTAAGTATGTCCGTCCGCAAACAACTAAAGCACCCGGATGCTAAAGTTAACGTCCACGATCTACGGATAACTCTCGGAAGACAACACGATATGAACTTCAGAACGATATGAAACCTCCATGGTCATCGGAAAACCGCATCGTTTCGGAAGAACGTCTGGGCACCAATTGACGTCTAAGACCGGAGCACGATCTTGGCACCTATTGGCACCAAGACAGAAGGATTGTCTTGACGTCAATTAGCACCAAGACCGGAGCATGGTCTGTCTTGGCGCCAAGACAAAGGCATGGTCTTGGCACCGATTGGCGCCAAGACAGAGTGTCCGTCTTGGCGCCAACTGGTGNTGGTCTTGGCACCAATTGGCGTCAAGATAGATAGCCTGTCTTGGCGCCAATTGGCGTCAAGACCAACGCACAGTCCTGACGTCCATCGACGCTAACGTTTGGCCGTTACTCATGAACCAAACCACGTCCGATCCAATCATCATCTCTTTCGAATCATCATTCGATCATCTCTCACTTCGTCTCGATTGGTATTCCTGTCAAACCGTCGTAATGACAATCGTGAGAATTCATCCTTTCCGTAGGGTTTCGTATCGATCGTATAAAACGATGACGGTTAACTTGAGCACCGGAAGAA
>OVAN01011684.1:0-14451 GCA_900406275.1 Anastatica hierochuntica | reverse complement strand
GGTGGCTCCGGCGTTCTTGAGTCCGAACGGCATAACTTTATAGCAGTAGGTTCCGCGCTCTGTTATGAAAGCGGTTTTCTCTTGGTCGTCTGTGTCCATCATTATCTGATTATACCCCGAAAAAGCGTCCATAAAAGACAGTAGTTGGTGGCCTGCAGTGGCCTCGACCAGTCGGTCTATATGAGGCAATGGGAAGTTGTCCTTCGGACATGCTTTGTTCAGATCTGTAAAATCTACACCATTTCCCATTTTTCTTCTTGACAACCACTGGGTTAGCTAACCAGTCAGGGTAATGAACCTCTTTGATAGCGTCGGCTTCCATTAACCGGTCAACATCGTCGTTGACTGCCTTGGCTTTTTCGAAGCCTAGTTTACGCCTTTTCTGTTTTACAGGCTTGAACGTTGGATCCACATTTAGCTTATGCGTTGTTACCTGCGGGTCGATCCCCTTCATGTCGTTGGTAGTCCAAGCGAAGGTTCATACATTTTTTGTGAGAAAACGTATGAGTTTGTTTTTGACATGGGCAGGTAACTCCGATCCGATGCGAACTCGTTTTTCGGGGCAAGCAGGATCGATGCAGACTTGCTCGGTGAGGTTCTGTGGGGGATCTCGCATATTTTGCTGCATTTCTTGCTGTTCTCGGATCTGTAATTGCTATTGGGGGGATTCCTTTATGATTTGGAACCCTCCTAGGTAGCAAATTCTCGAAATTTTCTGACTACCNGTGGCTACCCCTGTTGGGGTCGGGAACTTCACGCACTGGTGATATGTCGAGGCTACGGCTCGCATCTTATGAATCCAAGGTCTCCCAAGTATTGCATGAAATGAGGCCGGTTTGTCGATTACCACAAAGTTAACCATTTTCATAACTCCTCTGGCTATCACTGAGAGTTTGATGGTTCCAAGGGAAGTGGTCGTCTCCCCAGAGAAACCTACCAGATTAGCCTTCTGGCCAGAGATTTCGTAATCGTCGATCTCAATGCCTTTCAAAGCATTATAAAATATGAGGTCTACGGAGCTTCCGGTATCGACCATCAATTTGGGTACCTCGTACCCAGCTACATTGAGGGTTATTACCAACGCATCGTCGTGCGGTTGGTCAAGCTCCGAGGTTTCGCTCTCCCAAAAAGATATTTTGATATTTGACTCCTGTCCGGATGGCCTTGATCGGGAACCGGACTCAGCCTTCCGTAGGTGGCCCATGATTGAGTTCACGGACTCTCGACAAATATCTAACCCTCCCAGGATATAGTCTATTCTTGAAGCAGTGAGTTCTAAGGGTGATGCTTTCTCAAATAGAGCAGCCACCGCGCTTTCTGAAAGAGGTTTCGGAGCCTCCGTACGAAGGCTCTTTCCTTCCGGAAATTTTCCGAGGATCATGTCGATCCTTTTCTTCGGAGCCGGAGGCGGCGAATCAGTTTCCTTTTCGGGAGATCTGTTTCGTTTTGGAGAGGCCTCACGCGGTGTCTTTTTTTGGAAAGGCGGTGGTTTTTTCAAGTCCACGTCTCTTATTTCGCCGGCAGCAAACTTGGCTGCTAGCTGCCTCTGGAGGTCCCAGCATTCCTCCGTCGAGTGTCCTTTCTTTTCGTGGTAGGTACAGAATTTGTTTTCATCAAATGATTTAGTCCAGGGGGCTCTGCCCGTTGTAGCGACAAGTTTATCTTCCTGGGGTTCGTCAATCGCATAGGAATGTTCCCCTTGAGTCTGGCCGCTACGGGAGTTACCCTTCTTAGGCTGCCCTTTTGTTTCCTGAGGGTCAGTTTTTGAATAGGTTTGCGGCTTTTTATGGATCTTGTCCATCGCAGTCGTCTCTTCCTCCAGAGTAATGAACCGGGATGCTCTATGGAGGGCATTGTCTATCGTGGGCGGAGGATTTATCGTAAGCTCCGACCAGAATTTTGAGCGGTACCAAAGCCCTCGCCGAAGTGCTTTGATAGCAACCTGGTCATTTGGGTTCGAAAGTTTAGTTCTGACTGCCCAAAACTTTTATATGTAGACACGGAGCGTGTCCCCGAACCCTTGTTGGATTTTCCATAGATCCGCTTCAGAAGCTTGTTTCTGAATGTGGGCCGAGTATTGTTTTACAAAGGCGCTAGTTAGCTGATCGAAACTGTTGATTGAATTCGGCTCAAGTCCCGAGAACCATTCGTGGGTTGTGCCCGTTAGGTTCTCTGTGAAAGTTCGGCAATAACCAGCCTCGCATTTTTCGCGCGTGAAGTGAGCCTTGACGATAGCTAATCTGAAGGCTCTCAGGTGAGCCTTAGGGTCCGAGGTTCTGTCGAACTTTGGGATCCGAATTTTCCTAGTGTCTCTTATGTAAGAGTTAGTTATCCTGTTTGTAAACGGGGTCCCTCGAGTTTCCTCAATTATGCTTTCGATTTCAGGTGCCGAGCTCGTAGCCTTGTGGACCTGCGCATTCAGTCCCTGGAGGGCTGCATGCGTTCTTTCCATGTATCTCCGGATAGCATCAGGGCTATCTAGATGGAAAGGACCCAAGATATCGACGGTTGGTCGTTCGGAAGGCTGCCGTTGGGCCCATTCGGGATTCGAGGCCCAGACTCCTGGGGATCTGGGACTTTCTCGGCCTCTGGGACTGTTTTGATTAATTTGATGGACCAGGGAACCTGGGTGGGTCGGACCTGAATGTCCTGTTCTTTGTTGAGCCTCCGAGGGATCGGATCGGTGATAACCGAAGGCTGCGTAGGAGGAGGTCCCCCCACCGGCTGAGATTGGATCGTAGTTACCAGGTCTAGGTATCGGGCGTGGAGGCAGGTTGCATGCCTGCTCCGATATTGGTTGTGACACCTTGCCAGGTACTGCGCTGAAACTGGCTAAATTGCTCCCCATCGCCATCGCTATGGTGGCTAATGGGTTCGGCGTCGGTGCGGTTTCTGCTAAAGACGTCGAGGGAGGAGGCTCCTCCCTTTCAGGTATCGTGTGATTAGGAGAGAAGTCGAGACGTCCACGAGGGAAAGATGGGTCATCGATGAGATCTCGGAAGGTGACCCCTGATCCTCTTCTGTTAGAAAGCTGGGATGACTGTACTAGCGATCTTGTTTCGTGCCCAACTTGCTGTTGTCGAGATGCTAGCAGATGAACTAATCGCTCGTTTTCTTGGGTAAGGCTCACCAATTGAAGCATCATCCGTCTAATTTCGGAAAGCTGATCCGAAACCTGGGATGCTGCTGACACCAAAGGCTGTAAACCGGAAGGACCCAAATCAGAGCCTTCGAGGGCCTGTGATCTAGGAGCAGGGTCATTGGGTTGCCTTCTTGCGGCTAACTGGGAACCAGTAGGTTCCGATCGACCCTCCATAGGAGCAGTAGGCTCGTTTGAGGAGGTGGATCGACGGGGCTCTAGGACTCCAGAGCCTACATGGGTTGGTGATCTAGGGCTCGGTGCCAGGGACAAGGATTTGTGTCGGCTAGAGCCATCATTGACTGGATTCATCTTGTTAGTTATCGGAGTCAGGGATTCAATTACTTGTCCCCACAGACGGCGCCAAATTGTGAGGGCTAAATCTCACAATCACTTTGAAAGGAATAAAAGGGAAGAAAATTGTGGAACAAGTGGGGGTGAATCCCGTTTGAACTAACTCAATGAACACGTAACGAAAAATGTACTCTTTGATTGTTAAAGAAAGGTGCTTACAAGAAGAAAAGAATCAATCTTAAAAGGAATGCTAACTGACAATTGTATCTAGTTTTTCAATGATCTCGAGAAGAAAAAATCCCGAGGCCTCCCTCCTTCAATCTCTTCCTCTCTTATAGCTCTCTCCGACTCCTCCCTCGACTAGGTCTCCAGCTCCCTGGATCTTCTCTGGAGATCTCTCACCAGTTACAACTCTCTCAATGATCAAGACGGTGTCGTTTCCAGCTTGCTTCGGTTCTGCTAATGGGCTGCTCCTTTCGTCGGCCCAGTTGTCACTTATATTTCTCGGTAATGGGCCATGGGCAGATTTGGCCCAACAAGATTCAAAATAATTTATGAAATTGATGGTGAGTGATATTCCATGGTGAGTGTTTTGTCGAGTATTCTCCGAATTTTCCTCTTGATTTTATACTGTAAATCCGAATTGGACATTCGTTGGTATTGTTTTAGAAGAGTCGTCTTGCTGTGAATTTGACAAATGTTGTCCTACATAAACATTTTGCGGAGTACTCTATTGTTGAGTATTTGGTGGTGCACCTTATTGTTGAGTATTTGGGGGGGGGGTGTATTCCAATATAGATCATTTGGAGGAAAGCCCTATTGTTAAGGATCCAGTGGTGTGCACCAATATTGAACATTTGGGGGTGTACCCTACTATTGAGTATGTGGGGTGTACCCACTGTTGTGTATTTAGGGGTGTGCCCTAGTGTTGAGTATTTGGTGGTGTACCCCAGTGTTGAAAACTATTTCCCCTTGAATTGTTACCCACTGAAGATGGAATACCAGATGATAGACGTCCAAAATGTGGACTCCCAAATAACTGGCTAGAGCCCAAATTTTTAGCACATCCTCGTTGTTTCGTGATACACTAGTCATAACTTCAAGTAGCTGCAGTTTATCCTCTACGTTACTTGTAGCTATGTGATGTGGGGTCAAGTTTTACCCCAACTAAAACCTAGCTGCTAGTGTACAACATTCGCAGTAATACTTAGAGATCAAATCCACAAGGACTAAATTTCACACTTGGGATCCATTGACTTTTGGATTAAGGTAAGAATAAAATATGCAGAGGGTTTTAAGATTTTGATTTGGTTTTTATTATGATTTAATGATGCAAAATGAAATCCTATTCTATATGCCAATTTACAAGGGATAGATCAATGAAAAGATATGCATCAAACAACAGAAAGTTAAAGTAAAAAAGCAGGAGGTAAAAACGACTAGGGGCATAATGAATCGGTCTAGAAAAAAACCACTAAGGTAGATCCTCTCCACTTTCGAGGTTTGGGATTCTATGCTTAGTACCAAGGGACTTCGACTTTCGTACGACCTTATAGTAAATAAACATGCATTAAAACGATCAAGACTTATTGTTCACTATTCTAAATCGGTCTACTTTTGAAGCCTACATAGGAAGGCTCATCAAATACTAGATCCAGAGGTAAGTCAATCTTTTGGAATGCAAACCACTATATATCTATTCACAAACCAACTTCGTATGTGAACAACATTCATGTACGAGCAAAGATGCTAACGTTATTGATAAAACCTAATCGACTAGTAATCCTATTCAAGTAAACTCATTGACTCTTTGTAATATACTGTCTAACATGCAAACTAATAGATTAAAAGCATGTAAACATTAAATTAATCATGGCAACAATCATTCATATCAAATCAAAGGAGAGAGAAGAAGATAAAACCGAGTTTACGGAAGAATGAATGTTGTATTAAAGATGAAGATGGATCTTTGCAGGCTACAAAGGGCACGACCCCTAAGGGTGTCATCCCTAACTATTAAGACTATTATTAAACCCTAATATAAGCCAACTCTACAAAATTAGGATGCTAAAACCATATATATATACTGTTATAAGTTTCTAGGTCAAAAATGTAAAACCGAATCTTAAGGCATCATAATGTTTGGGCTTCGTGTCCAAGGGTCTTGAGTTGAGTTCTTGGGTTTAAAAGACTTGGAATAGATCCAATTTAGTCTATAGAATGTTTGGTTTGAAATCCAAATGGTCTTCCTTTTGTTTTGGTCTTTCTACGCACCCTTCATCTGCAAGACAGCTGGACAAGTCTTCAGTAAAATTGGTATAACTCTTTTTTCACTGCTTTGGATGAGATGAAACCACTTGTAGATGTAAGATAATTAAACTTTCTATCTCCTGTCCAAATTTCATCAAAATCCATTGAGGGAAAGACCTTTGTCTTCAATGATACTTCTGATGCTCAAAAACTGTCTAGAAACTAGCTTTTGATCCAATTAGCTCCATAAAGTTCAAAATGCATTATTTGATATGAAATGACTTCAAACACTACAAGTACAAGAAAAATACATCTAATTGCATAAAGTTGTGTAAAAACACTAAGAAAACCTATCAAAATCAAAAGAAAAAGTGGTAAAGTAATGGTGTTATCACTATGTCAATGAAATACTTCCTCCAAAAAGTAGCTCTTTAAGTAAATTAATGTATGCCCAATAAAATTTAATGAATTTTTGAAGCTTTAAATCCATGAATATTTTTTCTGCTTTTTTAAATTCATCTTAATCATCTTGATCAAAAGCACCTGAGAAAAGTTGTTTTAAACTTTGTCGTTGAAATTCTTTATAGCCGTTAATCGTGTCTTGTGTTGTAGTCTCAAACGATTTTCTTCTCCGACTACCTCTTGGACCACTTCCAACATTAGTTCCTAAGTCTGCGCCAGACTTATGTGAATTACTCTCACGTCTCATAGGGCCTTGCGAGCTACTTCCACGTCTTCCACATTGCTCACCTCTTTCTTGAAGAACCCGAATTGAATCTCGAGTGAACTCATTCTTCTTCATTTTCTTGGATTTCAGGAACATTATTTTGAAGCATTTCATCACCATCAATATATGAAACCTTGTAAGTCATCTTCACCTGTTCCCCCATTCAATATCTCTTGCCTTCGTCGGCGTGATTATTGTTGATATTGTGAATAGACGTCGTGTAATACAAAACATCGTATCATCACATCCTAAAATTCAGGCGATTGTCTTTTAAACGATCTTGTTATTTTGCAACCCTAATACAAATATGGTATACATAAATTATATGTATATGATATTTTTCTATTTCAATTAATATTATTAAATCTAAGTAAAAATATTATTACCGATTCACGAGCATCCACCATTCATTAGATGCATAAATCATCGATGTCTCCGAATCAACTGTTATACTAGTCAAAGTCATAAGAGCTTTACATCTCTATATGCTCTTCTGCATCAAGTTTGTTTTAAAAAAATCATAAATTATAGTCGTAGAATCTTTAAGAGTATAATTATTTATAGAAATATCAAACAATTCAATCAATATTTTTTCTTGTTCGTAAGTCGGATAAATCTCATTGGTGATCTACAAGTTAAAATTTTGTGTATTGTTAATATAAAATTTTATCTAACAAATATAAAAAAAATTATAGTAAAAATCAATAAAAAAATTTTAGTCTTGTTATTGTCTTGTTTTGAACATTCCTAAAAGATTTGCGTTTGCTCGACGTCCACACAACATAACTACATATAAAAACATAATACAATTAATATTAAGTTTTAGTACAATTCATTATCATCGATTATGATTATGATCAATATGATGATTATGTGATTAAAAAAGCCACAATATTTGAAGATGAAAAAAAGCCACAATATTTATTATATCGGGAACTAAACAAAAAGTGATTTTCTTTTGAAAATATATATTTTTAATAAAAGTTTTTTTTTAAGGATTATAAAGTTTTGTTAGTCTCGAAATTGTGACTGGAAATAATTTTTTTGGAATACACAAACCTAACTACTTAACAAATAGTTAATGAAGCTAAACAAAATTGTAATTTTAAAAATTTACCTACTTGCAAACAAAAGCGTATGTATTCAAAATATATTGCAAAACTTAAGTTAATCGAAAACTAAAAGCAAAACTAATGGTTTTAAATTTTTTAAAAAAAGATTTATTTTTTCGTTGCAAGTAGAATATTGAAAGTAGGTGACTAAGAAAATAAATATTGAAAATGAAATTTCAACAGATGAATGAAAGAGTTGAGGAATCGACCATTGACGACGAAAATCAGGCTCTGAACCGCCGTTGTGAAGACCCAAAACCAGTTCCCCCGCTCTTAGCGAGATCTTCAACCCCTGATAACTGGGAGCAACTGTTAGAAGAATGGGACAGAGCAAATCAAAAAGATCCAGAGGCCATGAAAATTGCTAAAGGAAAATCAATCCAGGAACTGGAGAAGGAGCTCCGTGAGTTAGATGTAATCATGGATGAAGAGGAAGTGGGAGCAGATGACTTACTTGGGGAGGAATTGGCAGATCAAGAGCGGCCACAAGAGAGTCTTGAAAGAACAATCTCTGAAAATCCAAGCCGAATCTCCGGCAAATTTCGATCGTCGGAATCATCTCCCTCTCCGACAAGCTGCGTCAGACAAAGATCTCCGTCGAGATTCCGATTACAGAAAGAGAGAGTCGATACTTGTGAGGCTGTCGATGGAGGAAATCAGATGGGCCAGAAATTTTTTGAGGCGCAGAAGAAGATTCTTGCTCCCAAAATGGACAACAAAATCCAGA
Source organism: Anastatica hierochuntica (assembly GCA_900406275.1). NCBI lineage: Eukaryota > Viridiplantae > Streptophyta > Magnoliopsida > Brassicales > Brassicaceae > Anastatica > Anastatica hierochuntica. Next base: position 6,202 of record OVAN01011684.1, on the reverse strand, counting down.
TGGGCACTAAGGCTTCTCTCCAATCTACCAAACTCTCATTGGGGCCTAAATGAAGAATCCAAAAAAGCTCAAAAGCTGGTATGGAGATAGCCTCAAAAAAATTGAAACCATTCCGTGGAAGACTCTCTCCGAAACCACTTTTAAAGTCCGGTGGAGATTTGAAGAAAGAGCAGAAAATAAAGACAAAGAAGAAACTTCTTTTCCCTCATAGTGATGAGGCCGCGATATCTACTAAGAGTATCTCTTTTTCAGGTGAAGGTTTAACGGGGTCCCAGAACCCATCCAACCTTCCCGAATGAAGATTCTAGCTTGGAATTTTCAAGGGGTGGGATCGAAGACTACTTCCTGCTGACTGGAGGATTTGTGCCGTAGGCATTCCCCAGGTTTTGTTTTCCTTTCTGAGACGAAGAACAAGCGGAATTTTTCGCAGGACACCCAAGTTTCCCTAGGCATGGATGGTTTGATTACTGTTGAACCTGGAGGGCTAAGCGAGGGTCTTGCCTTATTTTATTCTAGCGATTATCCAGTGAAAATCTTATGTATGAACAATCGTGTCTTGGATATTGAGACTATTATTGATGGAAATCGCGTTTTTCTAACTTTTATTTACGGAGATCCGGCTGTTGAATTCCGAGGAAATGTTTGGGAAAGACTGACCCGAACATCAACTAATAGATTTGGTGTGTGGTTCATCATTGGAGATTTCAATGAAATCACTGGAAATCATGAAAAACAAGGGGAGAAACGTAGATCAGAGACATCTTTCCTCCCTTTCCGTGATATGATCCAATGTTGTGGGTTCATCGATATCCCATACAAAGGAAACCCAATGTCATGGGTTGGCCGAAGAAAAAATGGTATGATTCGATGTCGTTTAGACAGAGCCATGGGTAACGAAGATTGGCACCAATTATTCCCCCATACCATGGCGGAATACCTAAAGATGTGGGGATCCAATCATAGGCCGCTCATAACCACTGTACTAAAACTTCCCCAATGCTTTGGGAAGAATTTTAAATTTGATAAGAGATGGATTGGCAAACCAGGCTTGAGAGAAGCGATTATTCGAAGTCTGGAGTCTACACGACTTAACGAACGCGAAGGCTTCTCAAAACTCATCCACTCTTGTAGACGTGAGATTTCTAATTGGAAAAAAAAGCACTAAAACCAATTCGGAAAAGTTAATCCTAGAACTTCAAGATAGTATTGATAAAGTCCAACCAGACGAGAACGTAGACCCAAAGACACTCCTAGAGCTAAAAAAGAAACTCGGATTAGCGTACTTAGAGGAAGAAATCTTCTGGAAGCAGAAAAGCAGGACTAACTAGCTAAGAGAGGGCGATAAGAACACTAAGTTCTTTCATGCCTCGACGAAACAAAGAAGAGCTCGTAACCGAATTCTAGGTTTGCTTAAACATAATGGAGAATGGATCGACAACGAGGCGGGTGTCAAAAACATAGCCGAGGAGTATTTCAATTCTCTATTCTCATCCTCGAATCCGAGCGAATTCGAGAGGATCTTGAAGGATATACCCAATCTAATTTCAGAAACAATGAACGATAATCTTACTCGAGAATTTTCGGAGGAGAAAATAAAGAGAGCTTTGTTCTCTATAGGACCAGAGAAAGCACCTGGACCGGACGGTATGACGACTCTGTTCTACCAATCCCACTGGGATATAATCGGCAAGGATATAATCAATCTAGTGAGATCGTTCTATTCTACGGGGCAGTTTGAAAAAGAATTAAATGAGACAAACATCTGCCTTATCCCCAAAACCGAAAGACCCCGAGAGATATCTGGATTCAGACCCATCAGCTTATGTAATGTGAACTATAAAGTGATCTCGAAGATCCTTAGCCTTAGACTAAAGAAGACCCTCCCAAGTCTTATCTCAGAGACGCAATCTGCCTTTGTAGCGGGAAGACTCATTACGGATAACATCTTGATAGCCCAGGAGAATTTTCACGCGCTAAGATCCAACCCAGTGTGTAGGAAAAAATTCATGGCGATAAAAACAGACATGAGTAAAGCGTATGACAGAGTTGAATGGAAGTTTCTAGAAGCACTCATGCTAAAAATGGGATTTTCGCCCAAATGGATAGGGTGGATTATGTGTTGCATCACATCGTATCATATAAGGTAATCCTTAATGGAGCCCCTAAAGGGAGAATTTCCCCCACCTGTGGGATCCGCCAAGGTGACCCGATATCTCCTTACCTTTTCATCATCTGCACGGAAGCTCTTATAGCGCAATTTTGAGAGGCGGAATGGCATGGGAAAATCCAAGGTATCCAGATTTCTAGAGCCAGCCCCTCGACCTCCCATCTCCTCTTTGCAGATGATAGCCTCTTCTTTTGCAAGGCTACCGAAGGTCAAGGAAAAGAAATTATCGAAATTATTCGCCGATATGGCGAAGTATCGGGACAATTACTGAACCCGAATAAGTCATCTGTGATGTTTGGAGCGGATATTACCATCACAGAAAGATTGAAAATAAAGGAAGTATTGGGAATTCAGCAAGAAGGTGGAATGGGAACATACCTCGGGCTCCCAGAAAAACTCCATGGATCAAAAGCCCAAGTTTTCGCGTTTTTTAGGGACCGCCTCCAATTAAGAATAAATTCGTGGACGGCAAAATTTCTCTCCAAACGTGGAAAGGAGATATTGATTAAATCTGTAGCTCAGGCGCTTCCCACATATGTTATGTCTTGCTTTCTCCTCCCAAAGGCGATAACTACTAAGCTAAGTAGCGCTATTGCCAAGTTCTGGTGGAGCTCTAAAGCGGATAGTGGAGGAATCCACTGGAAATCTTGGGAAAAACTTTGTAACCAACTTTCCAAGGGCGGATTAGGCTTTAGAACCTTTGAGGAATTTAATCTGCCACTGTTGGCCAAACAATTATGGCGTCTCATCCGCTTCCCAAACTCCCTCATCAGAAGAGTTCTTAGAGGATGCTACTTTAGATACGGCAGCCCCCTGGAAATCCAATCGTCGAATCGACCGTCCTATGGATGGAGGAGCATTCTGGCAGCAAAACTTCTACTCTGCTCAGGCCTCCGAAAGACAATTGGATTCGGGATGACTACCAAAGTTTGGAGTGAACCTTGGATCCCTGATATCCCAGCGCGAATACCGAGAGGCATATCCCACGATCAGACCCCCACCTGTATGTCAATGATCTGATCAATAAGTCGACGAAGCTTTGGAAAGAGGACCGCCTCCGAGAGTTGTTTGCTATGGAGGAGATCCCCCGGATCCTAAGTATTAGACCCGCGAAAAACTATTTGAGTGATGGCTACAGTTGGTCCTACACAAAATCAGGGAATTATACCGTTCGCTCAGGATACTGGGCCGCGAGAGAGATCTCTCGTCTTGCTTGTGACCCCCTTATTCAGGGACCCTCTGTGGAATTACTATCGGCACAAGCTTGGAAACTTAAAACTACACGAAAGCTCCAACATTTCGTATGGCAATGTTTATCTGGTTGCTTGGCTACATGCCAAAACCTTTATTTCAGACACGCAAGTGTCGAAGCATCCTGTCCCATTTGTGGTGCAGAGGAAAAATCTATCAATCATGTTCTATTTGAATGCCCGCCCGCGCGGAAAATATGGGCTTTAGCTCCCATTCCATCAACCACATCCCTATTTCCTCGATCTTCCATATATGGTAATTTTGACTATCTTTTTTGGAAGGCCAAGGAAATAGGAGCTAGCGACGAGGCGCTTCTTGTATTCCCTTGGATCTTGTGGTTCATATGGAATGCTAGAAACGCCTTCATTTTTAGCACGGTGCGGGAAGATGCCCAGGAAATTGTGAATCATGCTGTTCAAGAAGCAAAAGCTTGGCTACAGGCGAACTCTCCAGAGGAATCCGATGAACAACCTGTCAGCGACCCCCGGGGACCCCCCGGGAGGTAATCCCCTCTTACCCGGGTCGGGTTTGTTTCATCGATGGCTCATGGAACTCATCTGACTCGTTTTGTGGTCTCAGATGGAATCTTATGGAAAATGGAGTTACCTTGAGAGATGGTTATCGACGGATTCGAAACACTCCATCACCGGTGCACACGGAGCTAGAAGCACTTCTATGGGCAATGGAAGTTATGATATCAACCTCAAATTCAGAGGTGTCTTTCGCGACGGACTGTATGCAGCTAATATCGATGACCAACTCTCCGTTGGAGTGCCCTCCTTTGCGGCTGAGCTACACGACTTCGCTGGTCTCAAGGGCTCGTTCCCAGTATTTAATATCTTTTACGTTTCTCGTTCTTTGAATTTTGTTGCTGATGGTCTTGCGAAAAAAGCAAAGCTACTCGGTAATCTCTCTACCCATGTAAGCAACTTGGTTCCCCATCGACGTTCCCTTGAGGAAGGATCGTTACCAGCTTAATAGAATGGGTTTCGGCGAAAAAAAAGAGGTGTCAATAAAAAAGATTATTGAAAAGAAGTGAGGTCATTGCAAGATTGTTGTATAATTTGTGATAGAAAATTATAGAATCATCAAGTTACTTATATAGGAAAAAACAAGTTTTCTATGTTTTGCCGTTAAACATTATTATTTATTTGTGAGTGTTGCATTACAATTAGCAAATCACACCTTATCTTTGGCATGAAAATTGAAGTGAATTCAATACATAAACTATCACAGTTTCTCTACTGCAACCGTTATTTAATTATTTTTATTATAAAATTAAGAAAAATATTTTACCATTATCTAAGGTGAATGACACCCCTAATTAGTCCCACTACGCGCATTACGGGCAACTGCAATAAACATTCAATGCCATAATCGTAAAATTCTCAAAACATATAGGACAATAGGCTTTTCGTGTCAAATTTTGTGTATATTATTAATTTAATTTGATTATTTATATCTCTTGTAAATTATTTTTGTTACTAACAAACAACCCAATAAAATTTGTAAGAGGAAGTGCTTAAGCTTTGAAGGGGCACTTATTTTCCAAGCATGTGCCAACAACAGCCTTAGCCCTGGCCCAACTAGATTATCCTCATCCGAACGATTAGCGAGACTTAACATTGTACTTTCCTTTAGTAAAAACACATAAAACCCTTTCAGAGATAGCCATTCGACTAATGGAAATAATATTAATAATTGAAACATCTTTCAGGTCGAAAAATTCATTGAGGAGGTTGAGTTTCCACTCAAAGGTTCTAAAGTCGATCAAATGACTAACCAAAAACTCTAGTGTGTAATTCATACATTTACGTCATGCCAATCACGGAAAAATATCTGGAATTCAATTATTCCTCCATATTACAATAGAAGTCTCACTACCAACATTTTTAATAAAACCCTTTTCCAATATATAGTGGGCCGAGATAATACCCCAACAGCCATAGAATGGTAAAAATACAATATATTCTTCATCAGACAATCTTTATGGTAGTATCTTCCCTTCAAAACTCTTGTCAAGAGAGTATTTGAGAACTGGATAAGTTTCCATAATTGATTTGCCAGCAAAACCGAATTAAACTCTTTAATTGTTCGGAATCCTAATGTCACCTCTGTCTTTGTGAAAGCTATTCGTTTCCAACTAAACCAGTTTAACCCATTTTTGTTACCTCATGATCGCCATAAAAAATGTCCTATCGCACTTGTAAGCTTAGACGTAACATATTGTGGGAGATGAAAACATGACATGATATGTAGGTAATGTTGAGGCCACAGACCTAATCAGTACCTCTTTCCCTCTTTTAGACAAAAACTGTGAAGACCAACCATTAATCCGTTTTTATAGTCGCTCTTTCAAAAAGGAGAAAATCATTGTATGATATCGTACTTTAATATAAGATCTTCTTGCCTTATCATTTTAAATATTATATTTTGAAATAGTGAATATTATTATGGATTTACAAACATATTTTAATGTAATACATATTTTTATATCTATAAAGGGTTGATTCCGTGGTAGAAGCCTTTTAAATTAACAAAGAAGCTTTGGGTTCGCATTGGACGAAGCCAGACAAATTAAAGTATGACCTCGTCCTACAAAAATTAAGGGCTCACACATTCCAAACTTCCTAGTAAAACACACACACACACAGATATATATATATATATATATATGTATATATTGTAATATGTATTTATTAAAATATAAAATAGCTAAAGAAATCTTTAAAATATATATATATATATATATATATATATATATATATATATATATTGTGTGAG
>OVAN01011683.1:491-14451 GCA_900406275.1 Anastatica hierochuntica | reverse complement strand
CAGATGTTTGTCTCATTTAGACGGGAATCAAACCGTTTAGACCTGAAGAAACCTCGAACCAATTTAACAAGGTCCTCCCTCAAAACCCCCCAATACCGTTGAAAAAACAAAGCCGTCATGCCGTCTGGCCCAGGGGCCTTTTCTGGGTGCATAGCAAAAAGAGCCGCTCTCACCTCCGACTCCGTTACATCCCTAACCAGTATCTGGTTCATTCTATCTGTAATGACTGGTTGCACATTCTCCAAAACCCGAGAAAATCCCCAGTTATCGTAGGTTTAAATAACTCATGAAAGTACTCGACCGCTATATTCTCCAAGTGCTTTGGTGTCTCTTCCCAAGACCCTTGCGAGTCAAACAATCCCGAAATCCGGTTCCGTGCCCATCTTTGTTTTGTTGATGCATGAAAGAACTTCGTATTTTTATCTCCTTCTTTCAACCATAAATTCCTACTTTTTTGTTTCCAGTAAATTTCCTCGTCCTTATAAGCATCTATCAGTTTCTTCTTGATGTCCACGATGATTTCTTGGGAAACCGTATCATCATCTTGAGCTTCCTCCAGCTTACCCTTTAGGTCGTCTATCTTATCCTTTCCTGGTGGTACATCATTTTTCCGCCACCAGGAAATCGAGTTCCGACAATTCTGAATTTTTCCAACAAAACCTCTGAAAAACCATCTTTTCCTATCCATCGTTTATCAAAACGAAAATTTTTGTGAAACTTCTCATGTTTGTAGTTAAACTTTAACAGGATAGGACGATGATCTGATCCAATCCTCGCCAAATATTCAACTTTCGAGTGCCCAAAGGCCGTATGCCAGTCCTCGTTTCCGACCGCTCTATCTAACTTGCACCGCACTTTTTCTTTATTCCTCGTGCCTTTCCAGGATAATGGATCCCCCGCGCACGCGAACTCTGTCATTCCACAATGACGAAGCATGTTGTTAAAAGGAACAAAAGATGTCGCAGGCCGCATTCTACCCCCTTTTTCTCATGGTTACCAGTTAATTCATTTAAATCCCCAATCATCATCCAAGGCTTGTTTCTGGTATCTCCTATCTCCATTAACTTATCCCAAACTAAAGAACGATTCGCCGTTACCGGTTCACCATAGACAAATGAAATTGAAACCTTGAAACCATAAATAGAAGCATTTACATCGATTATGCGATTACTAGAAAATAAAATATCTAGTTTTATATCATTATTATAAAAAAGAGTCAAACCACCGCTTAAACCCAGAGGTTTAACCGTATACAAATGATTATAACCAAATTGCAACTGAAATTTTTCAAAAGTAAAAAAGCTTGTTTAGTCTCTGATAAAAACACAATATCAGGCTTAAACTTATTCCATAAATCTCGTAAAATATCCGATGTCAAGTCGCTTCCCAAGCCTTGACAATTCCAACTCATGATCTTCACGTAATAGCCGGTGGATTCAGGGGAGCCACCATTCCTTTCTTCGTCAACTTGGAAGGCATCAAACCCCGCGTACCTCCCTTAGACACATTCGCCACTGTTATTGCCCCTGCACTACGAGATGCTTTAGAATGCACAGATAATTGAATATTTTTACCCTTAGTCCCCAAATGCTTCCTAGGTGAAACCAACACCAGTTTGTTCATTTTCTGAGAATTCATTCCTCTTATTTTACCCGGGGTTTTAGTATCTTTAACCAAACCTTTGATTTTATTATCCATCTTCATACCCTTTATCCCCACTGCTAAATCAATTAATTCCAACGCATTAATAGTACCAGGAGGGATAATACCTGAATCATATTCGGAAGGAGCCACAGACTCCACTGTCACTTCTTTGCCCTTTCCATTAGGACTAGCCGCAAGAATTTTCTCCTCATCCAGGGTCTTAAACTCCCCTTCCAGCTCCACATGTACCGTCTGTGAATCCAGAACAAAGCCTGCTTGAGCCTCTGCACCATCCTTGTCCGCTAGAGAACCCTCTAAAACCAGCTCACCCTCCTCCATTAATAGATCATCCTCATCTATAAGGCTATTCTCCATAGCTACCCCCATGTTCATGCCATCAGCATCCTCCGCAACGGAACCAGATTTTTCCTGAGCATGAGTCAAAATAGCCGGAGCTAAATTCTCTGCCAGAACTGTCGTATCATCCGCTTTACCAGGTCTGGCCGCGTATAAGGGTTGCGGCCACCCAGAATTACGATGTTTCGGTACATACAAATGATGACCCTGAGAATGCAAGTCCCGCGGATGAGAACGATTATGGCCTCCCTTAATGTGTTTACCTCTGTAAACCCGATTACCACCACCAGATCCTTCACGTTTTTTTCACTTTATCCGCATAGGATTCACGGGACCATGAAGAAGAACCAATAATAGGTTTGAGCCGACCCTCTCGACTATGCGGCATGCTGTCCATGCTCTCCACGAGCTCCATGTCTAGCGCCCTTTTGATAGGCAATCTCACCTGACCAGCCTCATCAGACCGATGAATCCCAGCCTGCAAAGCCTCTGAGTCCCGATCCTGCTGTTGCGCTACACTCTCTGATAACTCCGGACATACCGCCACATCGTGTGTTAGCATAAAACATTGTGTACAAAAACCATTCAACCTTTCATATTTGAGCCCAACATTGATCTCTTCTCCGTGCTCAAACGGCACCACAGTGTTGAACACTAGCGGTTTAAAACCATCAATGGTAACCAACACACTACCCGTATCCGCATCCACCTATTTAACCTCTCCAATTGCCTTACCGACCACCCGAACCGTTTCCTCCTCCCACAAATGCAGTGGGATGTCCTGCAATTTAACCCAAAAGGTTATAGCTTATGGGTAAGTCGATAGGACCACCGGCTCCCATCGAACTAACGAGATCATCCATCCGTCGAAATGATAGGGACCAAAGTTGAGAACATCCACGAGATCACGCTCAGCTTGGAAATTAAATTGAAACCGTCCATTTCCCAGTTCCCCACCCTCAACACGTCCCTCTAAGCGCCAAATCCTCGGTAAATTCAGGAGCAAATTCTCCATTCTCTGAATCGTAGGGTTCATTAACCGGCCGATAAGAGTGAGAGAAAACTCCTGGACTCGGCGAGCTATACTTGCCTTAGAGAGCCGCACAGGCTCTGTACGTACCACACCTTTACCGCCATGAACCCTGAGTTGAGCCATTATCAACACTGCCCAAAACCAGAGGCCAATTATTTGCCTGAAGATAAACTTGTGACGCAGAATTAGGAGCAAAAGAAGAAGAGAATGAGACCACCGATACCAGTATCTCCACACATAAATAGTGAAGCCAACTTTCCCCTGAGCATAAACAGTAAATCGCACTCCAATAAAAGACAGATCCGATGAGCCTAAAGTGAATCCTGAGATGTGATACGATGAAATCCCTAACCAATCTTTGCAGATAACAGAAGATGTACCCACTCCTCCTTGTTGCCTTGCCTGAACAAAGAAGATTCTGCAACCAAATCGCCATCATTAGACTTACCCCAAATACCACCTCCGAAGATCGCGAGAAAGAGATCACCATCAATAACCCTCTCCAGCCTGCTGTAACCCGCGAATCCTCTCCATTATTAGCCAAATCGCGAGCTATAACTTTTACCCAAAATCCATCTTGAAAATCCCACGAAATCATCCCGTCGATCCACTGTAGATCCGCCTCATCAAAACCCTGAAGAGCTCCAGATCGAGCCACCCAATCCATTGTCCAGAGACGTAACCTTAGCCATGAATGGACCTTGTGGCCGCCGATGGTCGGAGCGCCACCGTGAGCCATTACCGTTGCGGCGATACCGCGAGATTGATTTGATTTGATTTGATTTGTTACGCTTATTATTTGATTTGTTACGCTTTTAATATTCACTAGGTAGATACCCGCGCGATACCGCGGGATTGATTTTGTAATTTTATATGTATTTGTTTAAAATAATAAAAGATTATTTATCAAAATAATAATAATAATAAATTTTGCACTAAAGTTTCTCTTACAAGCATTATAAACATTATAAATGTTTAGTTTTTGTCAGCTTCTTCGCATTGCCAGTTAAACATTTTTTGTCATTTCTTTAGCATCATAATGGTAATAAAATCATAAAGATCATGGATAGGTACACAAGAGTATAAGTATGCAGTAGGTTAGCTCAAGAGTGTACCTCGGGTAGATAAAGTTAGTTGGCTCTGACCCATCCAAATATTCTTTCAACATCTTTGGGTGGTACTCGAGAGACTCTCTGTATAGCTCTCACACGTCTTCTTTTTTGATCCTTCACCTCTCGAACTCGAATTCCAATTTTGAGGCCGGTTGAGTAGAGGGCTCTCTTTCAACCTTAGCTAAACCCTTGAAGTACAAATCCACATCACCTGGAGGAACACATAAAACTATAATTTTACTTGAATACAACTAAAGTTACACCAAAGGGAATGTGAGAAATTATGTGAAGCACCTCTTCAACCGAAGACTGGTTCTTGGGTTCAAAAGCTAACATCTTTTATAGAAGACGAAGAGCGAGAAGATCAGCATGCGGGAACTTATGAAAATGGTATAGGCTTCTTCTTCCTCATGCTGCTTAAGTATCTGCAAGTTTCTCATTTCTCATGTGTCACATTCAATGCAAGCAATTCAGGTAAGAAAAGAAACAATGCAGTTGCGTTAAGCATTACTGACCCTTCCACTTGCTTCCGCTGATGGAGTTCCCAACATATCAGTCATCATATCCAATTGATGAACCACATTTTTGCCTAGGAAAAGAGGTTTCCCTGTTAAGAGCTACGCAAAAATGCACCCGATGCTCCATATATCTATTGATGGTGTATACTACACATAAACAAACGATTCATTGCTACAACAAAAATTACAATTTGTAGGAGAAAGCTCTAATAACTACTATTCTCTATAAAGAAATGTGAAATCATGGCCACCTTTCAGAAAAATGATCCACACAGTTCTAGAGTTCGGTACCATCGAGTAGCGACATAGTCTTGAATCACAAAGCAATGAGACAGAAATTGGCTTCATACAAAATAGAGAACTCCTTTAAAGAGCATGCATGGTATTGCTACTCACGGTCCAGAATATTGTGGTTGGTGTATCATTGAAGGCGACTCTTGCGAGTCCAAAATCGCAAATCTTCAGTTTACAATCAGCATTTGCCAATATGTTTTTCAGTTTTAAATCCCAATGAAAGACATTAGTTGAAAGGTAAACAGAAAAAACGAATTAAGAAAAACTGAATCATCAGAAAGTAAACTTATTATACTGAGTTGTGAAAATCCGCTAGCTTGACCTGTGTGTATATACTCGAGTCTGCGGAAATGCTGATAGAGAAAAAACGGGTAATGCTCAGGAGTCAAATCATCATCCGCCTTAATAACCTGATGGAAATCATTTTCCATGAACATGAAAACCAAGTAAATATCTCTAAACTCTCTTCTCGAAGGCGACAACAAGATGTGTTTGATCTCAACAATGTCTGGATGGTGTAAAAACCTAAGAAGCTTGATCTCACGGAAAATGCGAGTTGCATCCGAAACATGCTCGAAACTATCATTGATTTTCTTAATGGAAAATTTCTCTTCAGTGTGTGTATCGTAAGCCGAGCAGACAACTCCATAGTTGCCTTTGACAATTACCTCCTCTATTCTATACATGCTTCCTTCACCGTACTCCGTGAAAAAAATCTACATCTACTGATGAATAAATACGCCCAAAAAAAGAGATCAAAGAATGAACATAGATCGGATTCAACTAATCCAAATATAATAAAAAAACTAAACTAAAGATGGTTAAAGATCCTAAAGTAACAGAATTGGATCTCATTATGCAAATCTCAACTTATTTGGATACAAATTTGAAAAGAAAAGATAGATAAAAAAAATCAAACCTTTTTGCGTTGATCAAGCTGCATCTTCAACTTCTCCGAGAAGGCCTCTCCGTCAAACAGTGTGTAACATATGAGAGTAAGCTAATGGGGAATGTTTTTATATGGGATGCAGGGAAAAACACCAACGAAATAAATCAATCTTCTTCGACAGATCTAAGGAGTTATAGCAAAGGATCTGAAGGACGACAAGTTCCAAAATCGGGATGGAGTACGCATCATTATACCCGACTAAGACAAGGTCTTTGATAGAGACGCAATGAGAAGGAATTACAAAGCTCAGGAAACGGTGACTTCTTCGCCGGAGATAGATTGGAATTAGCAGCTGATACGATGGCGAATCAAGTCGAATGAAACAACAAACAACACAATGTCAAAAACCCATAACTCTTCTTCTCCAAATCCTTAAATTAAGAATCCAAATGAATCGAACATACCTAATTCGTAGTGAAATCAGGAGATTAGAAGAAGAAAGATATTGAAAAGAAGAAAACTTTGGACGGGTAAATTCATCGCATCGAGTTCACTTTAAACCATCGCATCAAGCTCACACTAAACTCAAAAATCATAGGAGAAGAAATGAAGGAGACCGAAGAAGAAAAATCAAAACAAAGAACATTAGTAGTATCATCTTTTGTTTTGATTGGTTATCAGTTATAACTGGTAAAACTGGTAAAACTATGTAAAACTGGTAAAATTATGTGAAACTTATTTTCGGATGATAGAAGTATTTGTTTGTTAAAACTTATAAAGGTTTATATGTTTGCTAAGACTTTTTCTCATACCAACTCATCTCTACATTATTATGCAAAAGCTTTAAATCCTAGTTACGAATACCACGTTATATCAGTATCATTTACAAAAGAAGACTACTTTGTTGCATGATTCAAATGATTCGAATTGAGATTAATGCGATGAACATGATTTAGTTGTTACTTCCCTCGTCGTCATCTTTTTCTTCTTCATTCATCCCGACTTTCTTAACAACCTCGAATCCCCTCTCTCCATGTTATACATATTCACTCAAACAATTTGAGTTCGTGTATTCTTCTCTTTGATCATTCTGAGACTTATTAATTTTTTTCTTTGTCCTTATCGTTTTAGGTAGCATCTTTCCCGCAACAATAACGAATCAATTCGAATCCACAAAATCGATTTACTGAAGTCATATGAATATATGAAATAAATAAATAAAAAACACGAAAAATACAAAAACCTTTAAAAAAGAGAACAAGACGAAACCCTAAATCAAAGAAAACACAAAATTTGCTATAAAAATCATAAATCGAAAAAAATAATAACAAGAAGAACTCTAAATTAAAGAAAAGCCATAATTCTTTTCCAACACCGCGGTTGCTCTTTTTGCTACGGTCGATCCACATATCATCTATTATGTGAATTTGAATGAAAAACAATAAATATGATATTCGAATAAAAAATCATTTAAAAAAATAAAATTATGGGTGAAGAAAAATAAAAAATAAAAAATAAAAAAATATGAAACTGATTTTGACATGAAGAAAGAGAGAAAAAAGAGAGAGAAATTTCGCAAAGTAAAACGAGAGATATAAAAAGTTAGATAAATTAGTTAAAGAGTAAAAATGGAAATTTTTTAATTAAAAATAAATCACAACAAAACTAAATTTATATTTGGGAGTTTTGATATCCCTATCCTATCCTATACATTAATTAAGAAGTAAGTTTGCCATATGTCATCACCACAATTGTTTTTAACTAAAAATTATGACATGACAATTTAAGATAATTTGATTAGTTTTAAATTAATTTGTTTCCAACTGAAAAAATTTGACATGGCAACATAAATTCTTTGAATAAAATTAATTGTTGCCAAAAAGATTTATTAGTTAGATCTCAAAAATGCGTCATATATGTATTTAATAAAAAAAAACTTTATAAAACTAGAACTAATAATATAATAAATAGTTGAATAAAATATAATTATTGTTAAATAATTAAGTAAAATATAATAAAATTAATTATGAAGTGAGTTTGTCACAGATCTTAAGCATGATGAGTTTAACACAAAAATATGTCATAACACTTTTATGAAATTTTATGAAATTTGATTGGTTATAATCATAATTATATTTTTAATATTTCATTTCATAATCCCCTAGATATAATGGTGACTTAACTTTACACATATCTTTATAAAATTAATTTTCAACCAATAAAAATTATAGAAAATAATGATGTATACCATGAAATCACGTCAACAAATTTAATTTATACATTAATTGAGGATTTAGTTCACCTTATTTCGTCATTATAAAAACTTTTTATCTAAAAAATTGTGAAATAATTTCTATTTGATGCATATAATATGCCACATATAATTTCAATTTTTTTTCTTAAATTATATTTAAATGATCCATAAAGATACTTTTGTACTAAATTATATTATAGAAATATTTAGTTCGTAAGATCTAAATTTTCCTTATAATTTACAAAAAATTTCAAGTTTTAAAATACACTTTATAATGAATCTGTATATTTTAACATTCATCCATACTCATTACCAATAAATTTCTACAATGAAAACTATAGAGAATAATGATGTATATCAAGAAAACACGTTAGCAAATTTTATTTAAGTCATAATTATTAATTATATCCTGATTAACACGAAATCATTAGTTATATTAAATCAAATAAATTACTAATATTTTGACGATAATTTATACGCGCTTGATTATTGGCGCGAAAAACCATCTAGTTAGTAAACTAAAGATACATACATGACGAGTTTTCACCTTGAAAAATGAACACAAAAGCCAAAGAAATTAAATTGGTTAGAACACAAGCAGAGAAAAGAGGAAAAGAAACTTGTGAAAAGGGGAGAAATGGCTAGCTTCTCTGCTTCCGCTCCCACCGTCGTCTCCGTCGCTCGTCCAGCTCTTGTGCTTAAGCCTTCTGTCGCCGTCTCCGCTCCTGTTCTCGGTAAAGGCTTTGTCTTTTTTTTTACTACAATATTTCATTGAATCAAATCAAAGATACATGGTTAAGATCATACAGAACTACAGGAAACAAATTATTACACAAACAACTATGTGCGCCATTTGCTCAAGAGGATAAAAAGTCTTCCTCCAATACAAATCGTTCGCCTATCTTTTTCTTGAGGCTTTTTCTTGTTTGTATCAGTAAAACCCAATGTACCTGGTACTAGTTCTGAAACTGTAACTATCTGACACCAATTAGTCCGTATCAGAGTCTTGAAATAAAATTTAGACCTCGACATGATCTTGATATAAATCCAACTCTTTATATTTGCAGCTGATTTTCCTTTTTTTCCTTCTAAAGAAGAGTGTCTTTGGTAATAGAGCATTCCCACCATCTTATGTATGTGCTTCCTCGGATATGTAAAGTCATTTGTATCCAAAAACAAATGAAAAATAACAACGATAGGTGCCAATAATGTCATCCCACGTCCTTTCCCCTTAACAATCTCCATGGTGTCATTATGATCATGAACCATAACCAATTGCAGAATAATCCTCGCAAACACATTCTTGGAACATACATAAGAAACAAGACTCTCAATACCGTCTGAATTGAGTGAAAGGACGCCTCGAATCGGTGCCATCAGTTTGTCACATCTGAACCGTTCAAGGGAAAGCAAACAACTCAACACCACCACAGCAAGTCGAGTATCACGATTTGTCCATGGCGGTTTCCATATTTTGGTCCAGATGGATCGAGAGTCTTTAGGAACAACACCGCGATGCGAAATACACCACAGAAAGATGCTGACGATAGTAACCAGTGGGTACTGCAATTCCATTGCCGGGAAAACACCCCCAGATTTGGAATTTGAAGGACAAGCACCAATACCAAACATCCCTGATAAGCAAGTGTTGAATATCAGAAAATCAGATCTCCCGAAGGGAGAACCACCACGCCGAAGGCGGCGAGCAACAACACCGATAACCGAAGAAAAGATCGCTGGATATTTATCCCCATCGAAACAAATATCCCACGGATTCCACTTGTAGTCGGAAATCAATTCAATCAACGCAACGTCGGCGAATATCGATACAGTATTATTGAATGTGTAAAGAAATATGAGACAAAACAAGAAAAAAACCGGTGGCCAGAGCCACCGGTGAGAAAATACTTGAAGCAGTTGTGTTTATCAGTCGCCTTTATAATCGCGTTCTTTCTTTGTCAGTTTTGTCTTTTCTCTACTTTTATATTCTTTGTTAAATCTTATCTTATATATGAATTTCATTATCGGTTTGATTCATTGAATAATTAATGTTGTGAAATCTAAAAGTTTGATTGTATGTTTTTAAGCTGTATGAACATTTTGACCTTTTAAGTGTTGGATTTGATTATTGTTTGCTTAGGTTTGCCTTCAATAAGTAAGAGGAAAGGAGGAGGGAGATGCTCGATGGAGACAAAGTAAGGGAACTATTGGGCTATAAGTTATGTATATGGGCTTTACCAAAGGGTTTAGAGGTTTAACCTAATCTACTTGTATATATACTGTGAAGTTTAACGTAATACACAAGACGCATATTCATTCACTTTCTACATGGTATCAGAGCCTCAAACCTAAAGTTTGAGATTCGATCCTTTCTCTTTTATTTCTTTGTTTCTTCGTGTCTTCTTCGTAAAAATCTGTCCAAGGTATTCGATTGACCATGGCCAAATATGGAGAAGACAGTTCCGCAGGAGTAGTTGCACGCGTTGGTGATTCCACGGTGACAACACCATATACTCTATTTTCTTCAAATAATCTGGGTGCTATGATTACCTCGGTTCTATTGACGGGAGATAACTACAATGAATGGGCATCTGAGATGTTGAATGCGCTCAGAGCCAAGAAAAAGATGGGTTTTGTTGATGGCTCGATCGCTAAACCATCTTGTGATTCTCTGGATTATGAGACTTGGATGTCTGTTAATTCGATGGTGATCGGATGGCTGCGTACAACTATTGCTCCTCGTGTTCGATCCACGGTGTCCTTTATCACTGATGCTCGGAGCTTATGGGACAACCTAAAGGAGCGGTTTTTCGTTGGGAACAAAGTGAGAGTCCATCATCTTAGGACTCAAATTGCGGCATGTCGTCAAGATGGACTGCCAGTGATTAAATACTATGGGAAACTCACTTCGATGTGGGATGAATTGTATACGTATAAGCCCTTGCCGATTTGCTCGTGTGATGCAAGTGCCGTGTACGCCAAGGAACGAGAAGAAGAAAAGGTTCATCAGTTTGTGATGGGTCTAGATGAGTCTCGTTTCGGCAACATCATCAACACGATTGTTGACACAGAGCCAATCCCCGACCTGGCTAATGCCTATTCGCGTGTTGTTCGCGAAGAACAGAGGATCGCTGCTGCTAGGACACGGGAAATACAGGCTGATGCGGTCGGGTTTGCTTCTCGGCGTTCACCTGATGTGATACAGTCGGGGTATCGGCAAGGAGGTGAGTCTTTCTTGCGGCCAGACTCGATAGCAACGGGCAATGGAGGCAAAAACAGGGATCGTGCTAGTCTCCTTTGTTCGCATTGCGGTAAGTCTGGACATGAGAAGACACATTATTGGCAGTTGAATGGGTATCCCGAGTGGGTGACTGAGCGTGCTTCGCGTCTTGGTGGTCGTGGTGCAACGAGAGGAGGAAGTAACTCAGGACGTGGAGCTGGTCGTGGAGGCAGAGGACAAGTGATGATGGCACATGCTACTTCGAGTAATGACTCTGTTTTTCCAGAATTGACACCAGAACAATGGAAGGCAATTAGCGCGATAGCTCAGGCCAAATCCAGTGGGAACCCTGATAAACTTTCCGGTAAGGGTATTGGTGATGTGATTATCGATACCGGAGCATCACATCACATGACCGGTAACTTGTCTTTATTAATTGATATGACTCGTACATTGCCTTGCTCCATCGGTTTTGCTGATGGCAGTAAGACTTTGTCTACATCGATGGGAACGCTTCCGCTTACTGATACCATTTCTCTCCATAACGTGCTTTACGTTCCGGATTTGAATTGTTCTCTCATTTCTGTTTCTAAACTTTTGAAACAAATGAAGAGATGTGTTGACATGTTTACTGACACTTTATGTGTCGTGCAGGACCGTTTCTCAAGGATCCTGATTGGAGCCGGTGAAGAACGGGATTGTTTGTATTACTTGACGGATGTAGCGGCAGTTCGTGCAAATAGAGTGGATGCAGCATCTGATAAAGCTCTGTGGCACAAGCGGTTGGGTCATCCGTCATACTCTTCTATTTCAGCTTTACCTTTTGCTAGTTTTAAGAGCTCCAACAATGACGTTAGTGCTTGTGACGTGTGTTTTCGCGTGAAACAAACAAGAGACACCTTTTATGATAGTTTGAATAAAACAAAAGAATGTTTTGAATTGATTCACGTTGATATTTGGGGTCCGTATCGTTTTCCTTCGACTTGCGGTGCATCGTATTTTTTAACAATTGTGGATGATTTCTCACGATCAGTTTGGATACATCTTTTAGTGTCAAAGACAGAGGTTCGACAAGTGTTGCAAAATTTCTGCTCTTATTCGGAAAAACAGTTTGGAAAATCCGTCAAGACGATACGAAGCGACAACAGTACCGAATTCACTTTCTTAGTATCGTTTTTTCGAGAACATGGGATTGTACATCAGACTTCTTGTGTTTATACGCCTCAACAAAATGGGCGTGTCGAGCGGAAACATCGTCACATCTTGAATGTGGCGCGTTCTTTGCTTTTCCAAGCCAACTTACCGGTAAAATTTTGGGACGAAGCGGTGCTCACAGCGGCTCATGTTATCAACTTAACTCATACTTCCATACACAAAGGAAAGACTCCGCATGAACTTCTCTTTGGTACGCAGCCCTCTTACGAGCATCTTCGTGTTTTCGGTTCTTCATGCTATACTCATCGTCAATCTCGCGATAAGGACAAATTTGGTGCTCGTAGCCGACATTGCATATTTGTGGGATATTGGCGTGTATATGATTTGGAAACCGAGGAATTCTTGGTGTCGCGTGATGTGATTTTTCAAGAAAGCATTTTTCCCTTTCCAGACTTCGGTTTCGCCTTCTACATATTCACCGAACTTAAGCTACCCACAGACGGCAAATGATTTCGTTAATGATGATTGGTTACTGGTTCCGACTTCACTTGATCTCCGGGATGTGTCTCACGACAGGGGGAGCTCCACGGAACCACCAGAAACAACGGTTCTATCATCATCTTCTCCTACGGGTTTACCTTTGTCTCCGCAAACAGCACCTGCTAGCTCTTCTCCTCTAACAACTACCGACACTTCTGAGGATATTTTGCAGCCTGTTCCACCGGCATTGGGACGTGGAAACCGTGAGCGACACCCGCCAAAAAGATTGGAAGATTATCTACTTTATCACACATCTTCATCAAGTAATACACAGCCAACACTCGTTTCATCCGACTCTTTCTCAGGCCATCCTCCAACGGTTCCAGGTACAACGCCTTACGCCCTTGATCATTACATCACTGATGAGTTATTTTCCTCGGGGCACAAAGCTTTTCTTGCAGCTATTCTCGCCGGTAAAGAACCAAAGAGCTACAAAGAAGCTCTACAAGACAAAGTTTGGTGCGATGCCATGACACACAAAGTGGGTGCGTGTGAATACACCGGTACTTGGTCCATTGTTGATTTGCCTGAAGGAAAAGAAGCACTTGGAAATCAATGGGTGTTCAGGATAAAGTATAATGCTGATGGTTCGATTGAACGTTACAAGGCACGATTAGTGGTTCTTGGAAATGAACAAGTTGAAGGAGAAGATTTCACTGAGACTTTTGCACCTGTGGCTAAGGTAACTACGATTCGTAGCTTATTCAAAATTATTGCTGCAGAAAATTGGGAAGTACATCAGATGGATGTACACAATGCCTTCTTGCACGGTGATCTCGAAGAAGAGGTTTACATGAAGCTTCCTTTGGGTTTTCGGCATGCACATCCTAATAAGGTTTGTCGACTACACAAATCCTTGTATGGTCTTAAGCAAGCTCCTCGCTGTTGGTTTGCAAAATTAACGAGTGCTTTAACCGAATTTGGATTCAGTCAATCATATGCGG
>OVAN01011682.1:0-14454 GCA_900406275.1 Anastatica hierochuntica | reverse complement strand
TTGTTAAAATGTTAAGAAACCATGGTTAAGAGCCATCGTTAAAGATGCTCTTAGGACCCAATCATTTTGGATTAAGCTAATAATGAAATATGCAGGGTTTTTAGAGTTTTTATTTGGTTTTATTATGATTTATTGATGCTAAACGAAATCCTATTCTATATGCTAATGTACAGAGGATAGATCAATGCAAAGATATGCATCAAACAACAGAAATATAAAGTAAACAAGTAGGAGTTAAAAAAACAACTAGGGATACAAGGTTTCGGTGTAGAACACAACCACTAAGGTAGATCCTCTCCACTTCCGAGGTTTGGGATTCTATGCCTATTATCTAGGGACTTTGACTTTGGTACGACCTAAAAATAATAAACATGCATTAGAACGATCAAGATTAATCTTGTTCACGTAAGTCGAACCCACTTTTGTTGCCTACTTAGAAAGGCTCACCAAATACTAGTTTCAACTGTAATTCAAGCTTTTGGAATGTATACCACTGTAGATCTATTCACGTACCAGCTTTCGTTGGAGAATAACATTAACGAATGAGCAAAGGTGATAACGTTATTGATGTAAACACGAAATCAATCATGGCAACAAGCATTCATATCAAATCAAAGGAGAGAGGAGAAGATAAAACCGAGCTTTTGGATGAATGGATGATATATTGATGATGAAGATGGATATTTGGAGGCTACAAAGGGCACGAACCCTAAGGGTTTCGTCCCTGCCTCTTAAGACTATTATTAAACCATAATATAAACCAATTCCCTGCGGAATTAGATGGCTAAAAACATATATTTATACTATTCTAACTTCCAAGGTCAAAAAGTGTAAAATCGGGCCTTAAGGCCTCATAATGTTTGGGCTTCGTGTCCAAGGGTCTTGAATTGAGTTCTTGGATTATAAAAGACTTGGAATTGATCAACTTCAGTATGTAGAATGTCTGGTTTGGAACCCAAATATTCTTCCTTTTGTTTTGATCGTTTTACGCACCCTTCATCTACGAGACAGCTAGACCAGTCTTCAGTAAAAATAGTGTAACTCTTTTTCCACTGATCCAACTGAGATGAAACCAACTGGAGATGAAATCTAAGTCAATTCTATATCTCCTTCTAATTTTTTTTTTATCAAAATCCATTGAGGGAAAGGACTTCGTCTTAGATGATACTTTTGGTGCTCGGAAACTGCCCAGAAACTGGCTTTTGATCCAATTAGCTCCATAAAGCTTCAAAGTGCATTGCTTGACCTGAAATGACTTAACACTATAAGTACAAAAAAATACCTCTAATTGCATAAAGTTTTGTAAAAACACTAAGAAAACCTATCAAAATATATAGAAAAAGTGGTAAAATAATGGTGTTATCAAGTATGCTTAAGAAGCATGGAGTTCGACAAGGTAGCCAAACCTTATCATCCTCGAACCAGTGGTCAAGTAGATATTACTAACAGAGAGATCTAGGGAATTATGAAGAAGATGGTTGGCAAGAAAAGAAAGGATTGGGTTGTTAAGCTCGATGAAGCTTTTTGGGCATACCGCCCTGCATACAAGACTCCCTTAGGCACAACGCCTTATCATTTGGTCTATGGGAAGTCTTGTCACTTGCCTGTTGAGTTGGAGTACAGCGGTTTATGGGCTACGAAGTTGATTAATTTCGACATCAAGCCAGCAGTTGAGAAGAAGATGATTTAGATCAATAAAATCGATGAGATACGCCTAAATGCCTACAAGAACACGAGGATCTCCAAGGAAATCACAAAGGCATTCCATGATAGGAGAATCATTCCACACCATTTCACTGCAGGAGATCAAGTACTTCTATTTAACTCACGTTTGAAATTGTTTCCAGGAAAGTTCAAGTCGCGTTGGTCAAGACCATTCACAATTGCTAAGGTACGACCACACATAGCCGTTGTTCTTGAAGACAATGGAATGAGATTCACTGTCAATGGCCAAATATTGAAGTCATACATTGCAGACGTGCCAACCGAAGAAGGAATTCAAATTCCTTTAACGGATCCACCCGCCATTTGATCGCACTATAGTCGGCTCGTGGCTTAAAATAAGCGCTGAGTAGGAGACAACCCACTAGATAGTTTTTTTTCTTTTTACTTAGAATTTTTATGTGTTTTTTATTTTCAGTTGTGTTTTGAGATAGTGTCAAAAAATTTCAGTTGAATGAGAATTTTCGGCAGAATGCCATGGATCGGTAGATCCATTCCACTTGGATCGATTAATCCAAGGCAAACATCGTACCAAGTAACCGATTTTTTCAGTTTAGTTTTAATGAACTAAACCATAAAACACTAAAATACAAGGAGACACAAGATTTTTATATTAGAAACCAGATTTTCATCTCCTTTCTCATTGTTCTTGATATCAATCTCTCTCAAACTCTCCAAAACACAAAAACCTTATTTCTCCACGGTTTTGAACGAAATTTGGGTGTATTCCGTGCGGATTTTCGCCCTCTTTCCATCAACACAAACGGTTTTTGCTATTGTGGAGGTAAATTTTCGGAATCTCCTTTTGAAAATTTTGAACCTTAGGTTAGATTTGGGGTTTTTTGTTTCATGCATTATCACTTGATTTTTGGTTGTTCTATAGCCTTATAAGCATGATATTGTCCATGTTAGAAGGAAATTAAGCCCCAACTTGGTTGTTTGATGAGTTGAATTGATTAATTTTTTTCAAAAACGAAAATTGTTTAAAATTGTGTTTTTCTTGATATCCTTGATGATTGATGTTGATTTTGTTTTAGCGAGTGAACTTAGGAAACATGATTGTAGGCTTAGGAAATGAATTTGCGCGAAATTTGATGAGTTTTGAATTTTGGCATTCTCGTTGGCGAATTTTCGTATATTGGTGGTTTTTAGCTTTTTCTTCATGGGTTGAATTGATTTTGATTGATATCTATGCTCTTGGGCACTTGTTTTTGATGCTAAATCACATAATTCGATAGTTTGAAGGATTTCAAATTTTTGGATCCTCATTGAAAACGAAAATTCTAGAGTTTTTGAGCTAATTTGGATGATCCTTGAGTTTATAATTGCTGAATTGTCATTATATGTGAAGATTGTGAATGACTTGATAAGAGTTTGCCTTTGTATTTCATCGGAACTAATGGACTTTTAATATTTTCTTTTTTATAGAATGACAAGAACAAAGAAGCAAATGGGACCACATGTGAGTTCATCATCTCAACCTATTAAGCCTATTGAGGCTACTTTCAAAAAGAAGTTCCGTAAGAATGACAAGAAGCATCCCGCCAATCGTCCCATTACCAAAAAATGGGATGAACACGATGAAGCATTTTATCAGTAGCTTCAAGCCATAGACTTCCCCGCTACAAAGTATGTCGATGGATACACCACTACTGCTTTGGGACTCAATTTGGGACTTCATACTTTGACTACGAGGATCGGCTTGGGAAGTCTCTTTGATCTCGAGGAGGATGTTTATCTTGATCTCTGCCGTTAGTTTATGGCTTTTGCACGCCTTCAATATCAGGATCCAACAACCCCATCTCCAAATAGGGTACTCTCTCGTTCATTGTCCACAAAGGGTTTTACAGCATGTCTCGGGTTTCAGTTGTGTGATGTCTTTGGTTTCTTCAAGGGAAAACACTGTGAGATCCCTATTCTGCCTTGTGTTCACGATTTATGGGATTTTTTTTGTTACAGGTCGCTTCACATTGCGGAACGCCAAGCAATCCAGGATCCGTAGCCTTGTTCTACGCTACGCCGCCAAGATCATGAGTTCCCACATCTACGGGAAGACCATTCGGGCTGCTATTATCTATGAGGAGTTGGCTTTGTTGTCCGTAGGCGTCATGCATCTTTCATCATGAGGTGATGACGTGACTTATCGCCTATTACAAGGCATCTATGGTTGACGTATGGAAGTCTCTAACTTTTGGCGGTATGATCACCAGGATCCTGTGCTATCATCGGGTTTTCCTAATGGGGGAGAAGGCACCAGTGCGTGGGACGATTCGTGATCGCCCATATAGCTATTGTGATGGTTGGCATTTGGTTGACTGCGACATTATCACGGATCCTATCCGTGGACATTTCCTCTCTTTTGCGTCGCATGTTTATCACTTCTAGAGCCGCGACCAGGTCTCTCTCTTTTGCATTCTCCCTCGCTCTGATTTGACTGATTTGGTGAGTGCTGCAGCAATTGAGTTTTTGCCTCGTCCTGCGGATTTATGCCCATGCCCCGTGACATTCAAGAAGACCAAGGGAGTTGGTTCTTTTGCGCAACTTGTACATATTTATGCAGATGATGATGCTGAGGAGAACGATGATGATGATGCTCCTACTAAGGAGCTCTTTCCTGAAAATTTCTCTCAGTTTTAGCTTGCTTCATCGCCTCCTCTCGATTGCCATGATAGAGAGTTTCGCGCTTGGACTATTGACAGTCACCAAAAGACCAACAACCTCGTCATGAGGCTCTTGCGTCCATGAAGAAGACGATGACTAGTGGATACACTTCTTCTGCTGTTGCGGATGTCGCAGTGCATGCTCCTGCTGCTGCCACTAGTGGAGATCCTTCTTCTAAGGGTAGAGATGAGATGATTGATATCAAGGCTACTCGGTCAATGCAGAGATGCGCAAGAAGTCGTCATATGACGGTGATGGACCGTCTAACTGATTTGATTTCAGACACTCCAATTTTTCTTTTCTTTTCTTTTTCTTTCGAATTTCTTTTTATTTTTATATTTTGGACTTACCCCTTCTTCAGATTTATTTTCTCACCGAGATGGTGTGAACTAAGTATGGAGGAGGTTATTTATGTATTTTTCTTTTCTTTTCTTTTGGTGTGTTTATTGAGTCATTGGATATTTTAAAACTTGTTTTAGGATAATTTATGCTTGATGATGACTTTAGATTATTATTCAGCGCACATACCTTAATCTTTATCGTATGATCATTTTTGTAGAACCATTAACGCAGGAAAACTGGAGAACTTCACTATCCAAACTCCCCTAGAAAACTATGAGAATCAAAATCTTGACTTTATTGTGATTGATTTTGTTTTATAGGACGATTAATAAATTTAATTTCTCTTTGTCAGGTTTTGATATCAGGAAATGGAAATACCATTCAGGATTACGATCCCCATTTTTTACCGGTCTTTTCGGTAATCATGAATGGCCAAACTCATTTTCAAACTAGTACCACTCCCCTTCACTATCTCCTTGATTCTCCATGCATCTCTTTATGATCATTCATGCACAATGTGTAAAAAAATGGAGAGTTGGGTAGACATGATTTTCCTGATTATTTAGATAGGATCATAACCTTTAGGTTGTTTAGACACAGTCTTGTGCGTCTAGGTAGAGATGGGAGTATGTTATGGGTTATATGCATTTCTTTGTGTTGTATGGGCATTTTTTGATGGAAGTTATTGTTGTATTGTTGTTCCACCCGGATTTTTGCACGAAAAAAAAAAGAAAATTTCTTTTAATTTATATTTATTCGGGAAATGGAACAACATTTTCACTTAATAAGAAGTTTTTATTTGCCCTGAATGATGCATTTGTTTGAGATTTTATCTGATACGGTGATTATATGCTTAGGTAGTTAGGGAGTCATGGTTTTCAATATATTCTCTCTCTCTCTCCAGCGAATTTGCATAATGTCTTTCATTCAACGCTGTTAGAACCTTAAACACTTTAACCCCACCGATACAGAAGCCATTTCCAATTCATAGCCTATTTTCTGATGGAGATTACCTTATTTAGAGCTCACGCCTTTTTCTAAATGAATGTAGGGGATAAACCACTTGATTTCGAGTCTTGCGGGATCAACGTTTAGAGTATAGATGGGCTTGAGAGGTTGTACAGGGGACCCAGAGGAGAATGTTCTAGTGGTCTCTAGTTTATATGGTTAGCGGATCTGAGCGCAGAGTAAGGTCTACTGAAAGTGTGATAATCCATGATTTCAAATTTCTTATCCTTAGACCTAATCTTCGTTTCTTTTACTTGAGGACAAGAAAAGATTCAAGTTTGGGGGATTTGATATATTGTGATTTTGCATGTTTTTATTCACGTTTTAGTCGAGAACATTTATTTTTTTCAAAGTATTATGTGTCCTTTTTGGGTCTTTGTTCTTCTTTATGTTTTTCACAGGTTATAGGTTCAAAATGAGTAGAAAAATATGACATGACATATCTATGAGCTTAAAGATCATTCTGGACAAATGTCGCGAAGAAGTTGGATCATGAAGTGAAGTTTTTGGACAGAATGACCTGGATCAATCGATCCATGCTCCTTGGATCGATCGATCCAAGGCATGCCGTGAAAGTCTGATTTTTAAATATGTTTCTGAACCGAGGAAAGTCAAAGACTGAACCAGGATACTTGCAAACATAATCTAGACGTGATTTAGTTTCTATTATGTTGTTTTTGGAGTTCTAAAACTTTTTTGAGAGATATGTAACCTAAGCGAGAAGATCTACTTATGTACTTCGAATCAAAGAAGATTTTTGAACCCTCTCTTTGTCTTTTATTCAATAACAATCATGTCTCTCTTTGATATTCTTTGTGATTGTTTAATTGTCATGTGTGAGTAGTTCTATAGTTGGGTTTAGAGTTTCTAACATAGGGATTTTATGATTCAGTGATCGTTAGGTTGTTAATTATAAATTGATCTTCTTTTATATTTCTTCTTAATGCTAAAATTGGCTTGATCATCTTGTTTATCAACTTAGGTTGTTTAACGCACCGAAATTGTTTGATTAAATGCTTGAAATGAAGATAAATGAGCAAAATGTCTTAGACCAATGGAAATTGATGTGTAAGCAATCTGTGAACAAATCAATCCTATTTAGAATGCATGTTTAGGATTCAAAACTCAACGGAAGTTAGTGTCTAGAATCCTTAAACATATATAATTAGCGCTATATAAGTAGGTTCATAATAATCTTGTGAATTAAGTTCAAGATGGCTTTTAATTGTTTCCATGACAACAAATCCTGCAATCATGATGAAATGATTTCCCTGAGAACATCATGTACCCAACGTTTTTTTCTAATTGATTTACATCCCACTCGTTTCATTTCTTTTTCTGATTACTTGATTTTGATTTCTGCCTCTCTACAAACTCTTCTTTTTCATTCTTACCCGCGTGTGATTCATAGCTTTTCATGGGATCTTTGATCTTTGTGGATTTGATCTCGAACCACTGCAACGTGCTTAACTGTACGCTTGCAGTGATTTCTCGGGTGAAAACCTAAACTATCAAAGCTCCAATACCGGCTCGTGCCAAAAATAGCCACATGACCGGTGAGACTGGTCCGAGAGCCTTCATTCGCATATTTTTTCAGACCGGATTTGATTTCAAAACAATTTAAGTTGCTATTGGCCTACAAACGGAGCTATGTTCTCAAATCAGGTTTTTCATTACAATTTCTTCAATATCTCATATTAATTTATTTTAATACCTCTTCAAGCTTAATTTTGCCCCGAGACGGCGCAAGTTAAGTTCGGGGGATTTGTATTATTATTGACAATCTTTTATTTGTTTTGCTCATACATTTTTAGTGATTTTCATGGATTTCTAAATTTTTTATGGATTCAAAATATTTAGTCCAGACATTAACCATCTATATCTATACCAGTGACCGTAACTTTAGTGTTTAGTACATGAAGACTGAACAAAAAATCCTTTAGTGGATCAACCTATTGAGGCACCATATCTCTTATAAATTTGAGAAATTTGGAGCTACTCCACGCCTGATGAACTTAATTTTCACATCTTGGGAGTTGGTATACTTTGAGTAGACTTCTCTTTCAGGCTTGATGCTAAATGTTCTAGTGTGTTCTCTCCTTTTTTTACTATTTCTTTCATTTAAGGTTGGTCTAAGGTTCGATGAAATTAGCAAAGGGGCAATAATTCTAATAAGAAATTTGAACTTTATGGATTCATGGAGACTTATTTCACTTATGCTTATTATATATATATAAAAAGAAAAGAAAGAAAAAAGGGAAAGAAAGAAAGAAAATGAGATCGATAGAAAAAATAAAATGATATCCTAGAAAGGTACTTAAAATCGATTCTCAAAAGAGACTTGATAAAAAAAATGATACCCAAGAAAAGTAGGGAGAGATCAACCTCTTAAGCAAAAAGAATATAATAGGGGGTAGAATTATACGAAGAGCTAAGGTGTCTAGGAAATTGAATGGGTTGAGTCACTTTTTCTATTGATCGATATTCCCTGATGAGACCGCACACTTAGAATTTAAGGAGTATGCAATGGAGATTTTGAATCATTTGAGTGGATTGTGGATTTTTATGGTTGCTAAGCTTTTGGCTAAATACGTGGAAGTTCTATATAAAGTCTAACTCAGTTGTTCATGGATTGCAAAGGGGAAGGTAAGAGATGCAACTGCAAAGATTCCATGTCTTTCAAACCTCTTCTCAGTTTTTAGACTTGTTAGCTTGATGGCGAGCAACGTTCAAGTCTGAGGGAGTTGATAACCATATTTTTACATTTTTTCACCTTAGTTTTTATCCATTTTTAGAGATTTTTATGATATTCTTTATCAAAAATGGTAGTTTTCTTGTATTTGTAGTGTTAAAATTCATTTCAGGTCGAACAATACATTTTGTAGCAATTTGGACTCATTAGAGCAAACGCCAATTTCTAGACAGTTTCAATGCATCAGAAAGATCATCCAATACAGAGGCCATGCCCTCAATGGATTTTGATGAAATTATAATAGGAACTATGATTTTTGGTTACCTTTCAAATGAAGTTAGTTTCAAGGAAATTGGATCTATGGATCAAAAGTTACCACCATTTTTGTGAAGACTGGTCTGTCTGCCCTAAAGCAGGAATGTGCCCAGAGGAAATTCTCCTTAACCCCATTGGAGATTTCGATCTCAAGCTTTTTCCTTGAGAGATATATTTATACTCTTGTACGGACATAGAGAAGTTCTCTAAACTCTTATTGTTTCTAATACTATTTGAGATGTTTTCATTTGATTTTTATTGCTTTTCACCTCTTTCCATGTGTGAGTAGTCGTTTGTTAGGTTGTAGAGAATCAAAGGATCCATGAATTCATGAGTTTATCGAGTTGATGTAAGGAAAAGTTAATTGGTTCTTCATCTTTGTTTGATCTTAATGATGTAGCGTATTTGATCACCTAGTTACTGTCTTTAAGTAGATTTACATTCCAAAATATTTATTGAATCTCTGGAACTAGTATTTGATGAGCAAATTGATATAGGCAATAAAAGTGGAACAATTGAATCTTGTACGAGGTCATGCATGTTTAATCTCTACAAGGTCGTCCAAAAGACGGTGTCCCTTGGTGTTTTAAGCATATAATCTCGAACCTCGAAAGTGGAGATGATTTATATTTGTAACTTGAGTTCTAGAACGATGTTTAATGATTCCCTGAAAATCGATATTTTTAGAATCATGTTTTCATAAGATTTATCTACTACCTAGCGTTTTTAACCATTTCGAATTACCTTTTTTTTACTTAGTCATTTTGTTTTACTTGCTGCTCCGTTTATTTTAGTAACAAAAAAACCAAAAAGTCATATCTTGTTTAAGATTAATTTGAATACTGACAAGTTTTAGTGCATGCTTAGTCTCCTGTGGATCAATACCCTTAATACTACCAGAACGTTGTGCGCTTGCAGCTAAGTGATACTCATTTTGGGTGAATACTTTTACCCCATTTTCATGATTTGGTCATAAGTCCCTATGAGTTTCATCCAAGCCTTTCCCTTTCTCTGGGGCCATGATTTTGGCTTAAGGCATACACATTATTTTGGTCATGGTTTGGTCATCGACTCCTGAATGGGCTCTTTGCCCTAGGGCTCACGACCTCTAGGCTCCTGGCCATTTACGCTCTCTTCACAGCGTAGTGTTGGTACTAATTGGTTTCGTCTACGCACTTAGAGCAGGATTATGGCCGACGTGCTTTATAGTTAGAGGTGTCCTCGTATTCCATATTTTAGTTTTGACTCATAAACATTAATGATGGCTTGCATCACTCCTAAATTAGGGTTATACCCATGTTCCATGGTTAGATGGCACGTAGCATGGGCTCTTGGTTTGGGGCTTTCCCATGTTTCAAATGTAAAAACTTCTGTCTCGACGGATCAAAGGTTTATACCACATCCTCCTCTGAGACTTCGAGTCATGACAAGTCGTGAGGGTCACGAGAACGTCTTGATGACTCATCGTTCCCTCTTGTTTCAATTTTTTAGATTCGTCTTGCCTATTTTACGCCAAAAGTGTCATTTTTGATTGACATTGGCCTTTCATACCACGGCTTGGCCATTGGCTATGTCTTGTTTTAGTGATATTTTCCCTTTCACTCTTCTTGACAAGAAAAGCTAGGTTTGAGATAAGTTCTTTAATAAAAAAGGATATTTTGTTCCGGACTGTCGTCCTTAGATGTTTCAGCACATTATAAAAATCCTACTAGCTACAGGGTCTCGTAGACTGTCTGTAGCGAGGTTTTATGAAGCGAAATATGAGTAAGACATAAAATAACTTAAAAGTGGTAAATTTTGAGATGTAAGGTGTTCCATATGTTAGATTGGTTCTCGCCATACCTATCGCACATTTTGTACACTCTTAATCCCCGTACCTCAATAATTTGATAAGGCCCTTCCCATCAAGGATATTTTTCTAGTAGCTTTGTTTCTAGTGTTGTCAAAATCATGCCTAAGGGAAAATCTCCCTTTTAAAAGGTTCTTGTTATCCGCTTCTTGTTATAACTCATTGCCACCTTTTTCTGATAACACCAATTTCTAACCATGGCTGCATCTCTCTTTCCATCGAGCAGGTCGAAATCAAGGGCCATCAGTTTGTCGTTGCCTTCGGAATAACGACACATGGTCCTTACTGTCTTAGTTCCTATCTCTGCTGACACCACTACTTCCATACCACATACCATTGAAAATATAGTCTCTCTAGTAGCTAACTTAGTTGTGGTTCGATAACCGCGCAAGAAACTGGCAGTTCTTATATCAATTTGCTCGTTTTATCGTTGAGTCATTTTTTTGTTAGAGGGGGAGCCACAATTTTAGGTAGAGAGTAGAGTCAAAGAGGCAGAGAACTCGTGTCACACTTGTTCTTTAGGAGATCTGATCTCTATAGCTCCTAAGGGGGAAGATCTCGCTTTCTAAATGATGTAGCTAAGTTTCTAAACCTTTGACTTCTAATTTATGATGTCTTCTACTTATTATTCCTCATGTTTACCCACTCTTATATTATATATTGAGTTGATTACTTGTTGGGTTTAAAGATTTTCAAAGGGGGTTCATCAAAATTGGATGTTAGGTTGTTATATTTGATTATTTCTTTAGAGTTTTTCATTTAGATTCTTGTTTGTTGTTTATTTCTTAACTGGTCATCTAGGTATTGCTCTTAGGATTAATTTACTCAGTGAGATTGTTGTTAAATTTTATTGACTAATTAGATGTGAAATATTCAATTGAAAGTAAGTTTGTCGACTTTTGTGAACTTACCAAATCCGAATTTTATGGTATAATTTTATTCCTATAGAGTCGGACCATAACTAGATCAAAGGAAATGGACTTAAGCTTATCATGAATCGCATAAACCATAACTTGAGCCATGGTTACGAACCTAAGTCATGGTCTGAATCAAGGCATAATGAATATTCCCCAAAAGATTCATACCTCAAGGGATAATGACTAACCCTTGTTGAATAAAAGGAAATATTGCTGATAAGCTGAGATAGAATCAAATTGCTAGATATCCATATCTTTAATCAAAGATATAGAAATATTCGTAAGAGACATCTATATAAGCTATTAGAGAAACCCTAATACAACACAACAATTTTACTGAAACTCATGCAACTTGGATCAAGGAGTCGGAGCCCAAGCTTAGGCCTTGGTCTTCACTTCCTCTCATTGTAATCGAACTCGAGCTCTTCATAATCAATAAAGAATCTCTTTTACATTCCTTTCATTAGATTCTTGTCTTCTCTCCCTAAAGATCAACGAAAAATACCCTAACTCGACATAGCACACACACGACAAAGTCCGAGCTTAGGATGACACCGGAGAAGAGAACCTGATGCAGCTCGAAACTCTTATGGTCAAGCTCAAAGAAAACGAGGCTCAATTGAAAGGATTGGAGGAAAATAACACCATCATCAATGCAGCAACGATGGAGAAGGAAATGTCCTCCGACACAGACAAAGAATTCAATGATCGAGCTAGGTTTCGAAGACGCATTTCACCAATGCAGTCGCTTAACGTAACCCCGACGCGAGTTGTTGATGCAACAAGGACAAACTGCATCAGCCTTACGCGTGCCGTAGTTTCACCAAGACTCCCGGCACCCACCGCCATGGGACCAACAACGATCCTCCTGCAAGTAAAGTAACAAAGAGTGTTGGTTTGGAAGCAATTTCTCCAAGCGGCTCAAAGTTATGGAACAAATGATCAAACGACTGTTAGGGGTAGCTCCACCAATAACCAAAAGTGCTCCCTACTCATATGCGGACATACCATTCATCGACGTCATCATTCTCTTTGAGATGTGAAGGAGATTTACCTTACCAACCATGCTGACCTACAACGAAACCACAGATCCCGACAACCATATAGCTCAATGCCACCAACGCATGTTCACAATATATATTAGCCATGAGTATCAAAAGGTGTGCATGTGCAAGTGGTTTGGAGCAAGCCTCAACGATTCCTCGTTGCAATGGTTTGCCAACGTCCCCAACAGCTACAATTGCTGGTGAATTGCTCGATGAAACAATCCATGGGTGAAGCGAAGGAGTCAATGGATCCGTTGGGAACATTGGCAAACCAATGCAATGCGGACTAATTGAGGCTTGGTCCAAACCACTTGCACATGCACACCTTTCGATACTTTTGGCTAACATATATTGTGAACATGCGTTCCTGGCATAAAAGGATCCATTGACTCCTTCGCCTCACCCATGGATTGTTTCATCGAGCAATTCACCAGCAATTGTAGCCTTGAGTGTATTACTGACGACGAGTTGTTCCAAGAGAAGGGAGAAAGCCTTAGGGCCTATGTTCACAGCTTCAACAAAAAAGGTTTTCATCCCTCACTGTGTTACCTCTTTGGCTATCTCAGCCTTCAAATGCGGCTTGTTACCCGAATGGTGATCTCTACAAGGAGCTAACCAAGCACTAGTTCCAAACCATGGACGACGTTCTGTCCAAGGTCTCGACAGAGATTAAGTGGGAAAAAGATCCCCACTTATCAAGTTTAGGAAACCCAAAAGCTTACTCCAAAGTGATTAGACACAAAAAATCTCCAAAAGAGGACAAGTCATATAGCAGATCAGGAGATGATGGTTCGGTCAAAAGCGGTGGAAAGCCCTAGCCCAAACCTTTGGCAAACGTTGAGCATGAGAAATATATACTGACGACTTGTCCCAATAAGAGAAACATATCCATCATGCTTGCCGAGCTAGGAAACATGTCTAGCCGAGTAGGATGCGCACGCCAAATAATAGAAGGGACGCCTCCAAATGGTGTGAATTACACAGTGACCATGGACATAAGACGGAAGATTTTATATCACTAAGATTAGAGGTGAACGAGCTACTAAGAGAAGGATACCTTAGATATTTCCTCTTGGATAAGGCTAAGGTTCGCCTGAGAGGTGAAGCCAACTAGTGGCAACAAGCCAAGACTGGATCCGAATGATATCCAATTGCCTCGTGAAATGCATACTGGTCGATAATGATAGCTTGACCAACATTCTATCAGCCAATGCTTTCAAGGAGGCGATGGTTCGGTCAAAAGTGGTGGAAGGCCCTAGCCCAAACCTTTGGCAAACGCTGAGCATGAGAAATACATACTGACGACTTGTCCTAACATGAGAAACATATCCATAACACCTGCCGAGCTAGGAAACATGTTCAGCCGAGTAGGATGCGCACACCAAATAATAGAAGGGACACCTCAAAATGGTGTGAACTACACAGTGACCATAGACATAAGACGGAAGATTGCATATCACTGAGATTAGAGGTGAACAAGCTACTAAGAGAAGGATACCTTAGAGATTTCCTCTTGGATAAGGCTAAGGTCTGCCTAAGAGGTGAAACCAACTAGTGGCAACAAGCCAAGGTTGGATCTAAATGATATCCAATTCCCTCGTGAAATGCATATTGGTCGATAATGATAGCTTGACCAACATTCTATCAGCCAATGCTTTCAAGGAACTAGGACTGAATGACATGGAGATTACCAAGAAGTCAATTAAAATAGCCTTTAAAGAGTTTGAGCTTTAGATTGTTCATTGTATATCTGAGACATATCGTGGTTGTATGAACACCACATATATCTCACCAGGAGAAGATTCAACATCCAATTTTAAGTCAATGGCTTGGTTGTAGAAGGAAACTTAATGCTTGAGTCGAAGTCTTCTCCATCAAGACCATTGACCTCTGAGGGAGGGA
>OVAN01011681.1:0-14454 GCA_900406275.1 Anastatica hierochuntica | reverse complement strand
GTCCGTGAACCACATAACATTGACAGTGAGAATTTCGGTTCCCACAAACTCCACCTTCTGCTGACTATGAAATGAACACCCACATAAAAGAGGATACGAGTAATAATAAATCTCGTAGAATAATACTTCTTCTCTCAAGCAGTCACCTTGTCGTATGCAAACTTCTCAGCAAGAACTACTTCCAAATTTAAGTCTCGAGCAGTCGGGTACCTAATTTGCGCTCCCTCAGCCCACATGTTTCTAACTCCAACAAAAAAACCCAACTCGTCGTTGGTCATGCAGCTTGTGATGTCTTCCATAGATGTGGGAACTGATAATCTTGACTGCCAGACAGAGAAGAGGGCTCCGGATGCATGATTGTTTGGCGTTAATGGAGATGAAACGCCCTTCAGCAACAAAATACCAAAAATCATTGGAACGTAGCAAAGTAGGGACCCAAGTGGCTCATCGCGCCATGAAATTGAAAATCCGACAACGGTCAGCGAGAGACATGGAGTGAAACTTTCCCAGCACGATAAAAGGAAAAGTCCCTGGGTAGCCACAAGGTTTTCTAGATCCTGGAAAATAAGGTGTGCAGATGTCAAGAACTCTTGACATAGAGCGGGATAGACGTGCAATAGAAAGATTAACATCAACCGTGCGAGTCATAGTGAACTCGATATGCTGCAAATCAGCCAGGAAAGCATCGTCGTACTCGGTCCATGCTCGAATAACGAGACAATTCGCAGGATGCTCTCGATTGGTCTTCCTAAACCACATGTGCATCTTCGGATGCCCTTCTTGTAAACCCTTTACCTTAGTTGTTGGATTTCTCTTTCCCATTTCCTACAAAACATACACTTACAAGCGATTTAGTATCCGTTCAATCCAACATAAATACGAAAAATTAGCAACTCGTTAGAATGAGCAATGTTTCTGCATCTATCATGCTCATAAGAAGCAAAATCATTAACCAAAACAATCATCAAACATCAAGAACACAAGCCAATTCAATCAAATTTTTGTTTTATAACAAGGGTTCTACTAGAAATTATCAAAACCATCGCAACCAAGAATCCCAACACAACAAAATCACACGTATGCATGCCTCTAAACAATAAGAACATCAAAAATCAAGGCAAAACATCAAGAACAAACATCCTTGCAAACTCTGAACGTCTAAAACGCTCATTACACAAATTGACAAAGTTCAATCCTCAAAATATGTAATTCCTGTGCAATTCAACTCCTAAAGGCCATCTAACATGTAAATATCATCAACCATGACACAAACTCAAAGCAAAACTTCAAGAGTCAAAAGTTCCTAAAATTCCCTAAAAAATTCTAATTTGGAGTAGACATTTTTAGCACATACTTTTGAATCTGCTAAAATTGACCGTATGGAATGAAAGAGGACGAAAAACTAAGTAATTTAAACCCAAAATAACTTGAATCGGTGAATAATTGAAGAAGATATAGTGTAAGATGTGATTTTTGTCGAGAGGGGAAAAGAAAATATAGAACCTGGAAACCATGTTCCTCGCGACAATTTAATGTGTTTTTGTGACAAGAATTATCGATCCATGTCAAGGATCAGTCGATCTTTATCTGTCTGCCCAAAAGTGCATAAGTCTTAAACGACAGGGATCAGGCGCTCTGCGGACAAGGATCAAGCGATCCTTATTCGTCTGATCGGCGTTTTGTTTTTTTTGCATCCCAGAGTCTAAAACAACATAAAAAACCAAAACCAAAAATGAAAAAC
This sequence comes from Anastatica hierochuntica, assembly GCA_900406275.1. Taxonomy (NCBI): domain Eukaryota; kingdom Viridiplantae; phylum Streptophyta; class Magnoliopsida; order Brassicales; family Brassicaceae; genus Anastatica; species Anastatica hierochuntica. The sequence continues at coordinate 12,713 of OVAN01011681.1, read as the reverse complement.
ACCAAAAATCTAAATAAAATAAAGAAAACTAACCAGTGGGTTGACTCCCACTCAATGCTTGTTTAAAGTCACCTTACTGACTTTAGTTCGATTGGATGGTGAGTGGATCTGTCAAAGGAATGTGAGGTCCTTCTTCGGGTGGTGCATCTGCAACGTATGGCTTCAATCTCTGGCCATTGAAAATGAACTTACTTCCATTCTCCTCGAGAACCACAACTCCATATGGTCGTACTTCAACAATCGTAAATGGTCCTGACCAACGCGATTTGAGCTTTACTGAAAACAATTTCAACGTGAGTTAAATAGAAGTACTCGATCTCCTTCAGCAAAATGTTGTGGAATGATCCTTCTGTCATGGAATACCTTTGTCCCTTCCTTGTATATCCTCATATTCTCATAGGCATTCAGGCATATCTCATCAAGTTCATGGATTTGAATCATACACTTCTCAGTTGTTGGCTTGATGTCAAAATTCATCAACTTCGTAGCCTAGAAACCATTGTATTCTAAGTCCACATGCAAGTGACAAGACTTCACATAGACCACATGATATGTTATGGTGCCTAAAGGAGTCTTGTAAGAAGTATGGTATGTCCATAATGCTCCGTCAAGCTTCACAACCTAATCTTTCTGCATCTTGCCAACTGTCTTCTCCAGGATTCCCTTGATCTCCCTGTTGGAAATCTCAACTTGTCCGCTTGTCTGAGGTTGGTAAGGTGTAGTTACCTTTTGTCGAACTATGTGCTTATTTAGCATACTATCAAAAGCTTGTTGATGAAATGATGTCCTCTATCACTAATGACGACTTTGGAAACTCTAAGTCGCAGGAAGATCACTGATCTATACATCTTTAAGACTACCTTAGCGTCATTTTTAGGCCTAGGCAACACCTCAACTCATTTAATAATCCACAACAACCAAGATGTATTGATTCACATAGGATGGTGAAAACAGTCCTTTGAAATCAATACCCCATACATCAAAAACCTCAACTTCCATAATGAAATTCTGAGGCATCTCGTTCCTCTTGCTAATATTTCCCTTTCTCTGATGGTCATCGCACTTGGAAACAAAATCATGGGTATCTTTGAACATGGTAGGCAACAATAATCCTGCTTGTGGCACCATCGAAAAAATCTTAAAGGTGGGAAATTAACCAACATATTATAAACCAAGGCAATAATAAAGAATATCATGCACTTCTGACTCCGTGATACACCCGCGAAAAAGACCATTAGAGCATCTCTTATAGAGAAAAATATCATCCCATAAGTAATGTCTGATGTCTCTGAGGAACTTCTTCTTCGCATAGCCTGCGAAATTCGGCGGCTCTACTTCAGCACTAAGATAATTTGTAAAGTCTGTGAACCAAGGAATCTCATCATGAATCTCTCTAATGGCAAAAATATTCATTCTCTATTAAGGTGACGATGTAGATATTTTCTGCTAGGAGACTATCATCAAGTGGAGTCCCAGCCTGCACTCGTAACCGAGACAGATAGTCAGTAACATCATTCTCGATTCCACGCTTACCCCGAATCTCCAGATCAAATTCTTGCAATACAAAAATCCATCTTAATGGTCTCGTTTAGCATCCTTCTTAGAAATCAAATACCTCAAAGCTGTATGATCAGTGTGAACAATGACTTTGGATCCCACCAAAGATTATCTGAGTTTCTCGAATACGTAAACCACATCCAAAAACTCCTTCTCTGTAGTAGCATACTTGATCTGAGTGTTATCAAGTGTCATTCTAGCATAGTAAATCACATGAAGCTTCTTATCCAAAACTGCTCCTATGGCTAGTAACTGGCGTCACACATCTCTTCCAAAGGAAAATCTCTGTCTGGTGGCTGCACAATTAGAGCGCTGACCAGAGCCTCCTTGATCATATGAAAAGTTGACCAACAATCAGCATCAAATTCAAATTTCACATCCTTGCAGAGGAAACGAGTCAGAGGTATGAAAATCTTAGAGAAACCTCTAATGAACCGTCTGTATATGTTTGCTTGCCCCAAAAAGCTGTGAATGTCCCTGATAGAAGTAGGGGGCTGCAGACTCGTCATCACTTTAATCTTAGCTCGATCTACTTTGATGCCCCTCTAAGAAATTTTATGCCCACGTATGATCCAATCCTGGACCATGAAGTGACACTTCTCCCAATCCAAAACCCTACAAAGGTTAAATTAACAATTAGAAAATGATTAGCAGTAAACAGAGAAATCGTCCATAAAAACCTCCATGATATTCTCAATAAAATCAGTGAAAATGGACATCATGCAACATTGGAAGGTCGTTGGTGCATTGCACAATCTGAATGGCATCCTCCGATAAGCATATGTCCCATAGGGACACGTGAATGTAGTCTTTTCGTGATCCGTCGGATGGATGGGAATTTGAAAGAAACCTGAACAACCAACAAAAATTCAATAATAAAGATGATTAGCAAGTCTCTCAAGCATTTGATCAATGAAAGGAAGAGGGATGTGGTCCTTTTTGGTGGTTGAGTTAAGCTTTCTATAGTCTATACACATCTTGTGTCTTGTGATAGTCTTGGTGGGAATAAGCTAGTTCCTCTCATTGATGATGAAAATGATCCTACCCTTCTTTGGAACTATATGGACTAGACTCGCCCATGTTCTCTCATAGATGGGATAAATCACACCTGCACCCAAAAGTTTCAGAGTATCTTTTTGATAATTTCCATCAACTTTGGATTGAGTCCCCTTCAATGTCCAGTGGAAATCTTGGATTCATTCTCCAAGTGGATCCTATGCATGCAGAGATCTTAGAAATACTTGTGGTATCATCTGAAAAGTACCCCAATGTTTTTCTATACTTTCAAGTTTTTAAAGAAGCAAGGCAGTCTAACATTATTCAAATTAGCAGTGACAATCACATGATAAGTAGAATTGAGACCCAAGAAAACGTACCTCAATCCTGCAGGCAAGGGATTGAGCTCGATTTTTGGAGCTTTTAGTTCGCTCCAATTAGACTCAAAACTCTCGATGAGTGTGTAATGTCGAAAATGTCTCCTCGAGCTTGGTGTATGCGACCTGCTTCTCAATAGTTGGTGCTGAATCTAGCAATGCGGAAACCTCAGACGTGTCATCACTCAGGAATCCATACTCGCTCTCAATCTCAGTCAGATCAACTCGTAGTGGATCCTCTATGTACTGCTCTTATGCAGACTCCCTGTTCACGTCTGTCAGTTTGTCAACCCAAAAATTGTGTCCATCTATGTTAGGGTTTTTCATGGACTTCTCATTGTTGAATCTCATGATAAACTTCCAAAGGTTTAAATCAAACTGGTTGTTCTTCACATCAACCATCGCCTTAGCAATTGATAAGAAAGGTCTACCCAAGATGGCAAGATCCTTGGGTTCTTCTTCGAGCTCCAAGACTATGAAATTTGTATACACGTAGCCTTCTCTAACTCCAACAGGGATATTGTAAAGAATATCCATTGGCATTCGAATTGACCTATCAACAAGCATTAAAGACATCCTTGTGGGATTGTGGTTGAAAATGTTCAACCTCTGAGATACAGACAACGACATGACGCTAACGACATGACGCTAACTCCAGATCCCAAATCACAAAGACATCTCTCGAATGTAAGTGATCCAATGCGATACGGTAGAACAAACGATCCAAAGTCTTCTCGCATTTCAGGCACGATGTAAGCATTAAGACAACTTGCGTTAGAGTCAGCTTATTTGGAAGAATATCCTTCATGTACCTCTTAAGAGATGGTACCACCTTAAATGCCTCAACCAAATGCAATCGAACATGTAATTCACCAACGAGATTCTTAAGTTTCTCAGATTCGTGTTCCTTAACCTTTTGACGGGGTCTTGAAAGGTATGAAGGCTTGGGAACATAAGGTGGATGAGGTACATACTCATCCTCAGCCTTCGGTGCTTTCGTTTCATCAACAAAATCATACTTATTCACGTCTAGACAGGGATCAGTTGATCCGGGGAAAGGATCGCCCGATCTTTGTCCTTCTGGCAAGATTTTCATTCAGCGGAATTTGACAGGGATCGTCTGATCCTTGTTCCAGACAAGCCTTGTACTTCTTTTCTGTTTCACAAAGTGATAGCACTACAATATTCATAAGGACTATTTTTTGATTTCCCCGGTAAGGTACCTGACAGTGCTCTATTTCCAACAGAAGTCTGAGCAACTTGTGTTTTCAGTATCTTCATGTGAGTATCATAATGCCATGGACACCGCGAGCAATGGTGATTTCATGACCAAAAATGTAGAAGAAACTTATATGCTGGTGAATAATATGGCGAATAGCCAAGCTAATCGGAGATCCGACTTTGATCACGTTAGAGGGGTTGTATCATCAGATGCGAAGAGAATTGATGATCTGCAGTCAAAGTTCGATGAGCTAATGAAAAGAGATAAGCAAGGAGTACACTTTGTTGGCGAACAGAATGATGCACCTATGCTTCAAGAGCAGAAAATGGGACAGATGTATCATGAGTTCATGACTGAGGAGATTTGAAGTAGGTTGCCTTTGGTGATACCGTGATGAGGGATTCTTTTTATGTATCTATTGAAACGATCCCAAGCTTTATAAAGTGACTCCATTCCTCCTTGTTTGAAGGTAGAGATCTCATTCCTTATTTTCGCCGTTCTTTGGGGTTAGAAGAATTTAGCCAAAAACCTCTTTTTGCATTCGTCCCACGTTGTGATTGTAGAAGTCACAACGCTTTTCTCCCATTGTGATGCCTTGTGTCCTAAAGAAAAAGGAAACAAGGTCAATTTGGTGATGTCCTCCGCCCCTTCGTTTATTTTCACCGTACCACATAACCTTTCGAAGTTATCCAAGTGCTCTAGTGGGTTCTCCAATGGTAGTCCAAAGAACCGAGCGTTTTGAACCATGTTGGCCAAGCTTGAATTAATCTCGAAATTGTTGTTGCGGATTGGTGGGAGCCTTATCTCCATTCTTTTGCCATTTGTGAATGGCTCATCTCCTTTTTGAATCCTTGGTTTGCCTCTAGGGTGGTGGAATAGACAGTGCTCTTGGTTCTATTGACTAACAAACATTCCATGAGGTGGAGGGGGAACTCATTCTTGTTGTTGATTCTCCATAGGCGGAGGATTCTCTTCTTTAATTTCGTAATTCATACCCAACCTTAGTAGATGGGCTTTTCTTTCTTTAACTCTCCTTTGTCTTGAGTTTTGCCTTTCAATGTGAGTTGAATCAATGTCAAGAAGTCTTGTATCTTGCTCACTTCTAGACCTTGTTATCATGTACCTTCACAAACCAAAGAGAATCAACAAAAGAAAGTTAGAAACTTTGGTGAAATAAACAAATAAAAAGTAAATCCTAGTCCTTGAGTTCTCGAAATCTCTTTGAAGATTATAGCTAAAGCCTAAATCCAACGGTAACGACACCAAAACTTAACGTCCACCCTATGGAGGTAAGAACGAGCAAGCTCAAATTTATAAAATCTGAGCCTACTCAACCATCCCGCAAGAGAACAGAGTCAAGTTGTAGTACTTAAGGTATCGTCCTAGGATTTAGAGGCTTATCTAGAAGAACCTAAGCAAGGATAATGTACTAAGAATCCTAGTCTAGGAGGGTCAGTTTAGATGGGGATATTCACTAGTCTCCACTAAATCTATCAAAAGTAAAGGCAAGCATAATCAAAAGGCATAAATAAAGTCAATAAATAAGCAAGCAATAAGTAGAAGACAAGAAAGGAACAAGCTTTAAAGGTAAACTATGATAAAGATCGAATCTTGAGATAGTACCAATTAGTTCGGGCTTGATCTAGACTTATGATGGACTTTGCTAAGGCTTTATTAAAGAATTGAGGTATTCCTATGCGAAGGATCCCCCATTAATCGATCTACCCACTCTCATGGCGAATATTTATTCACTCATACACATTACAAGGCTCAACTCTTGCTTGTTGCCTATCTAAACATGCAAGTGATAGTGATCTACAGGCCCTTCTAGCCATGTAGCACCTAGGTAACATCCACTCTTATGGGCCCAAGTGAAAGACATCGGTTTTGTTCTCTCAAACATTGCATCGAACACTTTCTAGGCATCAATGAGCTAGCAATGAATTTTGAGGAACTAAACAAAATCTAGTTAGGAATCTATGCCAAAATCTAGCCTAATCATCCATCACAACCTAGATCTAACCCTAGCCTACTACATCTCAAGATTCAAGAGGGATCTGCTCACTAAGTGTCATGTAAATCCAAAGACAAGGGTTTGGTCTTTGAGCTTCCATGCTCTTAGATTTAGATCTAAAAGAAAGAGATGAAGAAGAGAAACACAAATCTAAATAAAATAAACCAAAATATTTATTACAGTCTTTAGATCTTGATAAATATGAGAAAGAACAAGAAAAGTTGTAAAAGAGATCAAAGGTATGTTCTTGGAACAAATTGGAGACTATTTATACTAAAGGAAGGAAGAGAGGTTGCCCTGAAAGCAATTTATCTCGTCTGTGCATGACATTATCGATCCCACGCATGCGCCTATCAACCATGTTAGTCGACAGTGGCATGCATTTGACAGCAAGTCTGCCATGCTGGTAGATAGTGGCATGCATTTGGGGAACAAAATGATGGGAAGATGTTCCAAGAGCAAAAACTTGGGTAGATGTATCAAGTGTTTGTTTTTGAGGAGTTCAATGATAATCAAGTTGGGGTAAATTACACTAGAAACCAGAGAAACTATGGAAATAGTGGTTTCAATCAATAGAACAAGTTTTAGAACAAACCTATTGGGAAGAACCAAAGTGTTTTCAATTTGGGTTATCAGAGTAAAAATCAAACTCAAGGAAGTAAATTTGGTAACAATGGCTTGTAGCAGAAGCAATATGGGAATTTCAAGAGCAACAACCAATCCGAGTATCAGAACCAAAATCAGAAAATTGTCCCAAGATGATGAGTTAAAGCAAATGATGAAGCAACTGCTGGAGCGTCAGAAAAAGACAGTTGCGAAGATCAATTAAAAAGTTGATAGCATGTATGGTGATCTTAATGGAAAGTTAGAAACATTGAGTACTCACATGAAGTTGTTGAAAACACAAGTTGCTCAGATTTTTGTTTGGGGATAGAGAACCACCAATTTCATTACCATGAAAGACGGAGAAGTACCCAAAGGATATTGCAATGTGATTACATTGCAAAGTGGAAAAGATATTCAGAGCTCGTCTGGTACAGGGATCAACCAATCTCAGACAAGGATTGACTAATCCTTTTCTAATTCCTCTGTTTCAATTTCTGGCTAGAAGGACAGGGGTCGCTGATCTTTCCCCATGGATCGACCGATCCATGTCCAAACGTTGGCAGTCCAAGTTTAAGTGATGAAACAAAGACACCAGAAGTTGATCACGAGTATGTACCCCATCCACCTTTTGTTTCCAAGCCTCCATACCCATCTAGCCTCCAAAAAAGATAAAAAAAAAACAAGAGTACGAGGAGCTGAAGAATCTTGTTAGTGAATTACATGTCTGGAAGTCCTTTCTTGAGGCAGTCAAGATGGTACCATCTCTAAAGAGATACATGAAGGAGATTCTTTCAGATAAGTTGACTCAGGAGAAAAGGGTCTTTATGCTTATCGGTGAGTGGCGCGGTTCTTCAGAACATTGCGCCTGAAAAGCGAGAAGACCCTGGACCATTTGTTCTACCGTGTCGTATTGGATCTCTTACCTTCTAGAGATGTATGTGTGATCTAGGGTCTGGAGTTGGTGTTATGATATTGTCTATATCGCAGAGGCTGAACATGGTTGACTACAAGCCCACCAGGATGTCTTTGGTACTTGCGGATAGATCGATTAGACGGCTAGTGGATATTCTTTACAGTATCCACGTTAGTGTTAGAGAGGGCTAAGTGTACATTGATTCTGTAGGCTTGGAGCTTAAGGAGAAGGATCCCATTATTTTGGGCAGACCTTTCTTGTCCAATGCTAGAGCAATGATATATGTGCAGAATGGTCAGATTGACCTGAATCTTGGGAAGTTGAATATGCGTTTTAACGTTGAAAAGTCTACGGAGAAGCCCATCATTGATGGACACACTTTTTGGGTAGACACTTTGACATACCTGATAGAGGAATTTGCAGAAGAGTTGTACACCAAGGATCCACTCCGTGTTCCCTTAGTGCAAATTGAGATCAAGTATAGCTTCGTGAGTGAAGATACAATGAAGATTTATCCAAAGAATGATGTCAAAGAAGTTCTTGATGGAGATTATCATTCTTTTGTGGGAAAACTCAAGAAAGTCAGGAAGAAAAAGAAGAAGAAAGAGCGTGTGACTATGGAAGGTGCTGCTTTGACTTTGGTCTCTAAAGGATGTGATGTAAGCGTGGTTGAATATGAGGTTAAGCACGGAGGAAAGTTTAAACCTTTCTCTTAAGTCAGACCCATTCTCACACGCAAGTTAAAGGAGAAGGGTCAAGTTGCTATGAAGGGATTGATACACAACATTCTTAAGTTGGCGATGTTCGATGGTAGAGCTTTTTTGAAGCAAGTTCCCATGCCCTCGCTGACTAACCCTTTGACAACATTTAAGCCATGCTTGTGACTATAAACAAATGTTGAGTGAGACACAATCCACTGATTAGTTTTTCTTTCAGTTACTTAGGATTTTTGGTGTTTTTCATTTTTTGTTTTTGTTTTTGTGGGTTTCAAACTCTTGGATACAATAAAAAGGGAACGAAGTAAAATTCTTCCAGATGGACAAGGATCTGACGATCGTTGTCTTAAAAACGTGTGTGCAATTTTTTTCCAATAGGACAAGGATCAGTCGACCCTTGCTCATGTATTGGCCACTCTTTGTCCTGAAAACACGTTGATAAGATGTGACGGTGTGAGGTAAGTCTTCTATTTTCTTTTCATTTCGTTTTATTTATTTTGCCTTTTGACTACTCACCCCTTCTTCAGATTTGTTTCACACAGTGACGGTGTGAGATAAGTCTGGGAGAAGCTGCTACTGATGGTTTTTTTCTTTTCTTTCAATGTGTTTCTGAGTCAGTCCTTGAGTCTTTTTGGTGTTATTATCGAGTCAAAACTTTTTTTGGGATGACTTTCACTCGATGATGATTTTAGATTATTGCTATGTGATGTGCCTAAATTTTATGTTGAATGATCATTTCTATAGAGCTGTTAGCGCATACAAACCGAAGAACCTCACTTACTAAACTCCCCACCTGAAAATGATGAGAATCAAGATTTCGACTTTACTGTGATTGATTCATTTTGATAGTGACACGTAATGAATTTAACCTCTATTTAGCAGGTTTCGATATTAGGAAACAGAAAACATCATTCAAGGTTACAATCCTATTTTTTTACCACTCTTTTAGGTAATCCTGAATTACCAAACTCATTTTTAGTCTGGTACCACTCCTTTACCCTATCTCCTTGATTCTACATGCATCTCTCTTTTGATCTATCATGCACACATGTGTAATAACAATGGAGACAGTAGGGTATACATGATTTTCCTAATTAGTTAGGTAGGATTGGAGTTTCTAGGTTGTTTAGGCACGGTCTTTTGTGTCTAGAATGAGAAGGGAACTTGAAAATAGTTTTAGTGCATTTCTACGTGTTGTATGTGCATTCTTTTCGCGAGATTATTGTTGTATTGCTATTTCACCTGGATTTTGTACTTATTCATTAAAAATGAATTTATGTTTCTTTTTGTTTATCCTAGGAAATGGAATCATCATTTTTACTAGAATCGTAAGTGTTTTATATTGCCTTGAAGAATGCATCAGTTTGATATGTTTTTTGAGATGTTGATTTTGATGTTTGATTAGTTAGGGGGTCATGGAATTCATTATATTCTCACTCTCTCCAGCGATTATGCATAATGTATTGAATTAAATGTTGTTATTAACCCCTAAAAACTTTAACCTCACTAATAAAAGATAACTATTTTCCCTTCCTAACCCGTTTTCCTGGTGAAAATTTCTCTGATAAAGAATTCCCGTTTTTATAATGAACGTAGAGAATCAAATACATGAATTCAAGTCTTGCATGATCAAAGTTTAGAGTAAGGATGAGTTTGGGAGGTTGTGCAAGGGACCCAGGGGAGAATGTTTAAATGATTTCTACTTTATGTGGTTAGCAGATCTGAGCATAATGTAAGATCTTCTGAAAGTGTAAGAGTCCCCATTTTCAAATTTCTTTTCCCTTTGGCTTAGTCTTCAATTTCTTTACTTGAGGACACGCAAATATTCAAGTATGGGAGATTTGATGTATTGTCATTTTATGAGTTTTTTTATGTTTTATCTGAGAAAAGCAGTGTTTTAATATTTATTTAATTATTTTCGGAATCGCTGGTGTTCTTTATTGTTTTTACAGGTCAGAAGTTCATTTCTTGTAAAAGGATACAATTGGATGCAAATTTAGAGCTAAAATGAGCATTGCAACTTCTACATACGGAATTAGACAAGGATCGACTGATTCAAGACAAGGATTAATCGATCCAAGGCAGGGATCAATTGATCCCTGTGTTTTGAAGATTTCACGTACCAAGGCATAAGAACATTGACCGATCCTTTCCCATTAATTGGTCGATCCATGTCTCGACTTGGAAACTAAACTAAACTTGATTTTGAAGACCCAAAAGACACAATGCGTATTTAACCACATAGACTCACGATTTATCTTTTCTTGTGCTATTTTTTAGACTTCTAAGAAATTTTAGAGCTTTGTAAACCTAAGGGAGATGAATCCATTTTGTACTCAGTCTGAGAAGAATGTTGAACCCTTTACTCTTGCTATTCATTCAATATAGTATGTCTTTCTCCGATTCATCTTGTTTTTGTTTTATTTCCATGAGTGAGTAGTTCTATTGTTGAGTTAAGGATTCTCACGAAGGGTTTTTCTTGATTAGGTGATTGTTAGGTTATTAGATCAATTATCAATTGGATATGTGTTTAACACTAGTTTATGATATTAGATTTTTTGACACACTGAAAGTGTTCAATTAAATGCATGAATGAGTGTTAAATAAGAAAAGTGTCTTTAGCCAATGGATGTTGATGCTAAAGCACTTTGTGAACTTATCAAACCTTATTAGAATACATGTTTAGGACCTGAAACTCAACGAAAGTTAGTGTATATGATTCTAAAACCTAGTGAATTAGCGCCACTTAAGTAGACTAGTTATAAAATTGTGATTTGAGTTCGAGAGGGTACTTAAATGTTTCTGTGACAACAAATTTACTTCAATAATGAAATGAATCCCCTGAGAATACCATGTGCTCAATGTTCTTCCTAATTTTTTACAATCCCGTTTGATTTACTTTCTTGTTACTTTGCTTGTTTTAGCCTCGTATAGTGTCTCCACCAAGTTTCCTTTTAACCTTAGCCTGTGATTGATTATATTTCTCTATGTGTGATCATTGATCTATGTGGATCGATCTTATATATACCACTGCGAGTACATATATGCTCTTTTATTACCATGTGCTTTAGATTGTCACTTTTTGCAAGAGATGGGAGCTGAGGGATATCTACGTAGGGTGTGACCAATTTGCTTGCAATGATCACATAATGTGGCTGCCAGAGGCAAGAGAGTTCCACCCTGTGAATATCTCCCCTCTCAAACTGGCAATTAACTGCTTATGGAAGAGTGACTAGCGGGTTAATGATAGTATCTATGCAGGGTGTGGCCAACTTGCTTCCAATGATCACATAATGATGGTTGCCATGGGCAAGAGTGTTCCACCTTATGAATATCTCCACTCTCAAAGTGGCAATTAATTGCTTCTGAAAGAGGGACTAGTGGATTGATGATAGTAAAATTCGTTGCCACCTCTAAGTCAAGCATGTTTGTTGTTGACTGATGAATGTCAACTGGGTTTCGAATCATCCTAGTGACGTATTCAAACCCTTCCTCATTGAAGAAGTGATGAGGTATACATCTAAGCTCTAACCATATAGTGACTTTAGTATGTTCGGGCATTGTTGGTGTTGTGTCAGGCACCCAAGCTGCAACAAACATGGTATGGCCATCCACATGCCAGATACCCTAGTTTATCACTCTTTGTCATGTTGTTGTGCGAGAGATGCAAATGAGAACTTTCTTTGGCCCTAGTCATGAGATTGTGATGTCTTGATGACGGTTTCTCCAAATACAATTCGTAATTCCATGAAGAGCTCCACGAGGCTGTACATCTCCATGAAATTGACCTACAATGAAATTATCCCATATCTTCTTGTTCCTTGTGATAACGTCATTTGGTATCTTTACACATAGTTCGCCAGATTCAAGAACAAAGAGGTGTCATTTCTTTCACGCTTTCGGGGAAGAACCTATTAGAAGGCCTCCAAGTTGGTTTTGCTTTCGTAGGTTTAGGTTTCGACACGGCTGGAGGAGACACGGTCTCTGCAAGGGCATGAGTTGATAAATGAGGGTCCGAGTTCTTTTGAATCTGACTCGAAGTGGCTTCAATAGACACCTGATTGGAATAACGCTTTCCTTTTGGGTCTAAGTTTGAGCCGAAAACATCACATTTCTGAGCTAGGTCAGAATTTGGTGATGGACCACACTTCCGATTTGAAGTAGCCAGAACATCTTCGGTGAGAGGCGGAGGGGGTTTGGTGGGAACAAGGGTAGGGGACGATGGTTCGTTTGCGTGAACACTTTGCCATTCGGCGGGAACCACCACCAAGAAAGGCGACGAAAAAAGGTTTCCAGGTAAGCGGAGGGGGGG
>OVAN01011680.1:0-14455 GCA_900406275.1 Anastatica hierochuntica | reverse complement strand
TACATGTGGCAAAAAAACACAAAAGTGTGCTATCTAAGGGAATTTCTCTTGAAGTAATCCAATTACATTTTGGAGTAAAAAATAAAGATATACATTGAAGATAGTCTCAGTGCTGACTTTATTGCCAGAACATCCATATGTTTCCTATTTATTTACTTCAGAGATTATTGTCTATTATTTTTAGTTGAATCTAGTAATTAAAAGGGATAAATTTCTTAACGTAAATAGAAATGAGTATTTTTGAGTTTAAAATATACATAAAACCCACATTTTATATGATAATTAGAAAAGAATATGTTTGAGTTTAGAAAATACAATAAACCACATTTTATGTGATAAATAAAAGGGTAAATTTTCCATACAATTAAAAAAGTTATTTAATTATTTAGGAGCGAGAAAAAAGAATAATATAATACTAAGATGAAAATACCGAAACAAGAATTAGAAAATAAATCAGGTGACCACTATGACATACATTTAGTATTCGGTTGAATGAGAAATGAAGATATAAAATATCTTACATACACACTATGAAGAAAATGAGTAAATCTACGATGAAGCTTAAGTTTGATGGGTAAGGTCCTACGGTTTACGCTGCTAGCCTCACTAAGGCCAGCTCTTTCGGTACCTTCTTCCATTTTGTTAAAGCTTATAGATGTCCATCTAAAGCAAAGAGATTGGCCGCTAGTTGACAGCGTATAAATAATGGAATCAAAGCCTCTTTGGTTGAAATCTGTCACAGTTCTGATGGTAAAAGAAAAGCTGATTCCGTTTATGTTCCTTCTCTCAAGTATGCTCGCTAGAAAATTTCAGTGGTTGCTCCAAATGAGGAGCGGCCGATTGCGCAATGAAGCTCGTGAGCTGGAACTGTCAGGGCCTCAGACAGGGTCTGACGGTTCAACGTCTCAAGGAAATTCGTCGATTGTATTTCCCTGAGATTTTGTTTGTAATTGAAACAAAGAATCAGAAAAGTGTTCTAGTTGATCTTCAAGTTTGGCTTGGTTACGGCAATGTAAATACAGTGGATCCGATCGGTTTAGGTGGTGGTTTAGCGATCTTTTGGAAGAACAATGTTAGACTAGACTTCAAGTTTGTAAATAAGAATATAATTCATGTTTTTGTTTAATTTGATGATTTCAACTTCTACTTATCATGTGTTTATGGTGCCCCGGATATCGATTCAAGGCATTTGGTTTGGGAGCGTCTAATGCTTTTTTGAATCGCAAAGAACAATGGTGTTTGCTAAAAATTTTAATGAAATACTCTATGACGGTGAAAAATTGGATGGCCCTAGGAGGAATGATACTACTTTCAGAGATTTCTCTAATATGCTTGATATATGTGGTATGGTTGAGCTTCTAAGCTCCGCTAAAGGTTTTATGTAGGCTGGAGTTAGACAAAAGTTGTGGATTCAATGTAATCTTGACCGTGCTTTCAGAAACAACTAATGGCATCTATGATTTCTTAAAGCTAATCAGGTTTTCCTTGATCCAACTGGTTTTGATCATCGCTCGGTGTTGCTATATCTGCGAGATGAGAAGAATAGCTGCAGGGGTTAATTTTGCTTTGATTAGAGATGGGTCAGGAAGGTTGGTGTCCGTGATTCAATAGCTAAATCATGGAGCATTAGTGATCGTAGTGGCATAAATGATGTTCGCCATTGCATATCCAAGTGTAGGCGTGAGCTAAATCAGTGGAAAAAGAAGAGTTCCACTAACTCCTATGGTCGAACTCAACAAATTAAGGCAGCCATTGAACTGGATATTTCTTCTCAATTTCCTTGCTTTGGTCACCTCTTTGCTCTTAAAAAAGAACTCGCCTTGGCTTATCGTGATGAAGAATCCTACTACCGTTAAAGTAGTCGACAAAAGTGGCTGAACTTGGGAGACAAAAACTCAAAGTGTTTTCATAACTCTGTGCGAATGGACAAAGCAAATAAAAAGATTTGGAAGATTGTTGACCCTTCTGGGCTGGAACATACGGCGGAGGCTGCTAAAGAAACTATTGCGGTTTCGCATTTCCTCTCCTTGTTTCGATCTACACAACCTCGATCTTTGTATGACTTCTTCTTTAACTTCCAGCTGAAAGTCTCCTCTGATATGAATGAGCAGCTCATGAGTGATGTGAGCAGATTGGAGGTTTGCCAAGTTGTCTTCTCGATTAATGCTTCAAGTGCTCTTGGTAGTGATGGTATGAGTGGCTACTTCTTTCAGAAATATTGGGACATTTTTGGTGATAAAGTCACAGAGGAGCTGATAGCTTTCTTTCATGCTGGTACATTCCCATCGGATTGGAATCACACTCTCATTTGTCTTATACCAAAGAAAGAAGCCTCAATTTTCATGAATGATTTGCATCTGATTAGCTTGTGTACGATGCTTTACAAGATTTTTCTTAGATATTCGTTGCTCAGTTAAATCCCTTGATGCCTTTAATTATCTCACCGATGCAATCTGCCTTTATGGAGAAACACTTGATATCCGTTAATATTATCATCGCGCACGAGCTTATTCATAGCTTGCGGACTCATGATCAGATTCCGCGAGATTTTAAGGCGGTTAAAACGAATATATCCAAGGCCTATGACAGGATTAAGTGGTCCTACCTTGAGTCGCTTCTTCATGCTCTCGGCTTTCATGTTAAATGGGTCGATTGGGTTATGTTTTGTATCAAATTTGTTAACCATTCGGTTCTTATCAATGGTCAACACATGAACACTTTATTCCAGAGCGTGGACTACGCCAAAGCGACCCGATATCCCCTCTCCTCTTTGTCTTGTGTACCGAGAGACTGGTCCATTTATTGAACAAAGTTTAGTCCGATGGAGTTATTCAAGGAATACAATTTTCTATACCAGGCCCGTTGATTCAACACCTCCTATTCGCTGATGATAGTCTCTTCCTTTGTAAGGCCTTAGTGGATCAAGGTTCAACTCTTAAATTGGCTCTTGCACGGTATGAGAAATTCTATGGACAGGTTATCAATTTGACTAAGTCTTCTATCACCTTTGGTAAGCATGTTGATCAATATGTCAAGAAAAGTATATAAGAGGCTATGAGTATTTCGGCAGAAGGTGGATCCGGAAAATACCTTGGTCTCCCTGAATGTTTCAGCGAATCTAAGATTCAAATGCTTCATTATATTCGGGATAAATTTAACTCACGATTTTCTGGTTGGTCAAGTCGGATGCTTTCGCATGGTGAGAAGGAAGTTTTGATCAAATATGTGGATTCGTTTATGCCTGTTTATGCCATGTCGGTTTTCAAATTGCCTAAATATTGTTGTGATAATCTAACGAGCGCCATCTCGAGTTTCTGATGGAATATGATGGATGATATGCATAAGATGCATTGGATTAAGTGGGAGAATATGTGTGTTCCAAAAAAGGATGGCGAGTTAGGTTTTCGCGATATTGAGCTCTTCAACCAAGCTCTTCTAGCTAAGCAAGCCTGGAGAGCTCTCAATGATCCTGACTTGCATTTCGCTCGTGTGCTCAAGAGTAGATATTATGAGTCTCTAATTTTCTTCAAGCTTCTCTTGGAAAACGTCCCTCTTTTGCGTGGCCATTTATCATCCAAGATCAGGCTCTTCTAACACAAGGTTTACGCAAAATGATTGGGAAGGGAGTTTCTACTAAGGTGTGGTATGATGCTTGGGTGCTCGTGGATGGGTTAGTAAGACGCCCATAAGTTAAGCCTCTGTTTTTTAATCTTAATTTGCAAGTCTAAGATCTTATAAATCCTCACACTCATAGTTGGGACATAGATAAGCTATAATATCTCATCTTCTTCCCAAACGACATCCAACACATTCTCAAAATGAAACCGACAGTAGATCACGATGATTATTGGTGCTGGGTACACAATTAGAATGAAAGCTATTCGGTAAAGTCAGGTTATTGGTTTAATTGTCGTTTCGCCAAACTTAACTTGTTATGTGAATTGGAGGCCAAACCATCTTTAACCCACTCAAAGAGAAGCTTTGGCAGTGAAAATAGCTCATAAGATCCGAATCTCTATGTGGAAAGCTGTGAGTGGAGCTCTTGCTGTGGCTAACTCATTGAATCAGAGAGACATTGCTGTGGACTCTCGGTTTCAGTTGTGTGGCGCAGAGAAGGAGACTATTAATCATGTCTTGTTCACTTGCTCTAAAGCTCGACAAATATGGGCAATGAGTCATTTTCCATTGCCTATTTCTGGTTTTAGCTCGACCTCTGTTTTTGGGAATTTCAATAATCATACTTGACGTTTATGCTACCTTTGATTCTCAGTTTGAGATTCGACGATTATTCCCATGAATTTTGAGGATATTGTGGAAGAACTGCAATAAGATGCTCTTTGAAGGTCGACAATTTGATGTGCGCTCAAGCTCCAATAAGGCATGGGAAGATTGTCTTGAATGGTATATTGCTCAAGATTTTAATGGTGAAAACTCCCTTACTTCGGAAATTGCAGGTCTTAGAGGTCAGATTGCTTGGACTCCTCCATCATCTTCTTGGCTTAAGTGTAATGTTGGATGTTCTTGGTCAAATAAGAGGAGATTGTGTGGTGGTTTTGGATCTTCCACGAAATGTCATGGAACAGTGGTATTACATAGTCATAGAGCTTTTAATTGCATCAACGATCTTGTTGAGACACAACAAAAACGCTTACTATGGACTATAAATTGTATGAAGAGTCACCGTATTGATTAAGTTGTCTTTGCTTTTGATGCGACTGGGCTAGGTGGTGGTATAACGAGACCTCCAGATTGGTCGGCTCTTCGAGCTTATGCCATGGAGTGTAAAATTGTTTTTTCCCTTTTTCGGCAATGGAAATTGGAAGCCTCCCACGTATCTTCGAACCAATGTGCTATTCTGATCGCTCGTAATGTTTCGGTAGAAGAGAGGTGGAGATCATATATTACATCTGGTTTGCTTAAATGGCCTGTGCCTTTGATGGAGAAAGAGAAATCTCTCCTTTAACTGTGACTGCCATGTTCTTTCAGCTAGTTCTGCGATGATGATTTTGTTATTTGTTAGCCTATCTTTGTTTCAAAGCTTGACCTGTTTAATTTGTTTTGCTTCTGATCTTTTTTCAGCGTTATTTTTCTCTTTTTCCTTGTTGTAAGACCACCTCCAATGGGGGTTCTTAGGAGTTTCTTAACTCTAAAACCAAGAAAAAATAATGCTGGACCCTACCTTTTTTATAAGAACCGATCTTTATATAAAGAGTTTAAGGATTCGGTTCTTGCACTGTTTGCGGGCCCACTGACACGTGGCTGCCCACGACTGGTGCCCTTTTTAATTTTTTTTTACAAAACAGACAAAAAAAATAATAATAAAAAATTCAAAAAACTTTGTCTATGATTCCGAGCCGCCGAAATATCCATTATTTTATAAGAGATGTTACAAAAATATCCCTTCTCTTTTTTGGAGGTAAAAAATAATATCAATGTTTGAATAATTAATTAATGAAAATGTTTTTGGACATATGTTATAATTTTCTTAAATAAAATGGTGTTATTGTTAAACCAATGGTTCAAACAGAAAACTTAGAAAGAAGAGCCAGCTACGTATGAAGAGAGCCGACTCATAAGTGTTTAGGGAAAGAAGAAACAGAGCCATCAAAAACTGTTCACAATAATCCATAGCCGACTTAACAATTCCAAAAAAGACAAAATTTTAAAGAACAAGAGAGAGAGAGAGCGTGGCCTCTAATCAACCCAACACTCTCTGTCGAAAGCCTGACTTTCTTCTCCATCCCCATTTCTATCTGCGCATGTTTCTCTCTCTCTCTCCTCTCCAATCTCTCTCTCTCTCCTCCATAAAAACCAAACAAATCTCACTCCCCTCCTCACTAAAGTTTCAACCTTTCTTCATTCCCGCGTTTTCTCCTTTAACACTTCTTCCTTCTCCGATTATGCCTACGTCTGACTCCGGCGAATCACGGCGGATAGCGATGAAACCTCACGGCGTAACAACAGGGTTTCCTCTGGCCACGGAACAGCCAGAGCAACTCCCTTGTCCTCGCTGCGACTCAACCAACACCAAGTTCTGTTACTACAACAACTACAACTTCTCTCAGCCTCGTCACTTCTGCAAATCCTGTCGCCGTTACTGGACTCACGGCGGTACTCTCCGCGACATTCCTGTCGGCGGCGGTTCTCGCAAAGCCGCTAAACGCTCTCGTACTTGCTCCTCCGCCGTTAACTCCGTCGTCTCTACTTCAGACGGAATCTGCAGCGTTCCGTTACAAGCGACACCTGTTCTCTTTCCTCCGTCGTCAGTCTCTAACGGCGTTAGTCACACTGTCACCGAAAACGACGCAAAGGGAAGTGCTTTATCTCTCTGTGGCAGTTTCACCTCTCTCTTGAATCAAAACGCCAACGCCACTCATGGATCCGGGTCGGTTATTGGGCTAGGCGGGTTTGGAATCGGACTCGGGTCGGGTTTTGATGACGTTGGCTTTGGACTCGGAAGAGCGGTGTGGCCGTTTTCAACCGTGGGTGACGCCGCAACGACCAATGTAGGGAGTAACGGTGGTCACCACGCGGTTCCGATATCGGGGACGTGGCAGTTCGAGGGTTTAGAGAGCAACAACGCCGGTGGATTTGTCTCCGGCGAGTACTTTGCGTGGCCGGATCTCTCCATTACAACGTCAGGAAACTCACTCAAGTAAAAGGACTTTTCGCAAAGCTTCTGTCTTTACCAGAGGGTTTCAGTTTCTTCCTCATGGTAGTCTCCATTGGATTTGTCAATCGTTAGTGATCTTAGTGTGTCTGGTCGTTTTAGAACTTGTGTAAGGAAACTAGAGAGAACAGAGAAAGTTTGTGTTTTTTTTGGCTCTTAAGATCTTTGTTACTTTCTACTCTGTTATTAGAGTTCTTGCACAAGTGATTTCGAGTTGAAATGAGCATATTTCTTTAGAACAATTTAATCTGAATAGACAAGTCTTGTGAGGAATGGATCTTGTTCTTCATTAGGCAATGATCTGCACAACATATTACTCTTTAACCGGTTTAATACATCTTGAGCTCGACTCACTTCTGGGTTAGTTTGGTCTCCAGAGGAGAAAGATTTTGTATTGTTGTTGTTCCCTTCAATCCAGCTCAAACCTGGATCTTTAGCAGAAGCAGAAGTTAATCCTTTGATCTTCCTTCTTATCTCCGCAACGTCCTCCCATCTCCCATTCACCGCATAAAGATTCGATAGTAGAATGTATGTTGCAGTGTCTTCTTGATCAAGCTTCAGGATCTGTTCAGCTGCGTATAGTCCCATCTGCAAATTTCTTGCGTTGACACATGCACTTAGCAGAGTTCTCCAGAGCTCTCCACCGTTGTTTCCGGGAGGAGATTCTTGTATCAGTTCCAGTGCTTCGTCTAGTAACCCCGCTTTTGAAACCAAACTCACCATGCAAGAGTAGTGCTTAAACCCTGCTTTGATACCCTTTTCCTTCATTTGGTTCCACAGGAATTTACCTTGCTGCGTCGAACCACCGTGGCTGCAGGCTACTAATAACGACAAGTATGTTATTTCATCAGTCGTAATACCGTTTTCTACCATCTGTTCAAAGAAACTCAGAGCCATTTCTACCATTCCATGCTGACTATAAGCTCCTAGCATGGAGTTCCAACACTTCAAATCTGGATTTAAGATAAGTGAGAATATTGATTCTGCAGCGTCATATTTGCCGTTTTTGCTGTACATGTCTACTAGGGCTCCGCTTACCGACATAACACTATCTAATCCTGTCTTCACGGCAAGAGAATGGAACACTTCACCTTGTCTTAGCATTGCCATGTCTGAACATGCTCCTAAGACACTGCTCAGGGAAAAACCATCAGTTCTATTTTCTTGTCGGTACATTTCTATGAAGAGTTGGACCGCACACTCACTGTTTCCCAGTCTAGATTGCCCTACTATCATCTCAGTCCAGAGAACAACATCCTTTTCCATGATCGCATCAAACACTTTCTGCGCAGATTCCGCTTCCCTGTTTTTAAAGTACATGGACACGAGGGTTGTTCCAACATAAACACTCCTTTCATATCCCAGTTTCATCACTTGTCCATGAAGAACCTTCCCGTGAATAGATCCTTCTTGTTCTGCTGTTGCAGATATAGCAGCGGAGAAAGTAAATTCATCTGGCCGAGGTGTGGACATCCTCTGTAACCTAATATACACACGAATCGCTTGCTCTGCAAAACCATTTTCTGAGCAACCTGAAATAATCGAGTTCCATGACACCAAATTTGGGTTATGAATCCTCGCAAACACATGGAGTGCTTCTTTCATGTCTCCACAACAGCAATACATGTCGAGAAGAGCATTTTCTACAGGTAAATCAGCCAATCTATCAGAGACAATTATTCGGGCGTGGATTAATTTCCCCAAAGAATAGCTTCCCAATCTACTACAAGCATTCAGCACCATGGAATACGTGAAATGCGTTGGATCAACACCAGATATCAACAGGTTTCTAAAGAGCATAAGCCCTTCTTCTATCTTATCATTTCTCAAGCTCCCAACTATCATTGTGTTCCAAGCCACGGCGTCTCCGTCATTTACACACTCAAACATTCTCCTCGCCGATTCTACGTCCCCGCAACTGGCATACATCCCCAAAACAGATGTCTGGACAACTACATGATCTGAAAACCCAAGCTTTATAACCTGCGAATGTAACGATGATCCCATTAAAACATCCTCAAGTGCAGCACAGACCTGCACTAAGCTAGTGAAAGTGTAGCTATTGGGCTTCAAGGACTCAGATGCCATATGGGTTATCAGACCAAACGCATAGCTTGCACAATCTGGATTCCGGGAATACGCTGAATAAAGCGCATTGTAGGAAACTACGTTTCTATGAGGCATTTTGTCGAACACTTTCTGGGCTTGTTCCAGGGAGCCGCACCTCGCATACATTGAAATGAGATTGTTATTTGCGTACGGAGACTCGGAGGCGGCGCCGACGGTGAGGACGAGAGCGTGGATTTGACGCGCCCGTTTTAGTGCGGTGGCCGATACGCATCTCCGCGTGAGTTCTACTGCGGAAGAAGCTACCTCGTTCAGTGGCATAAACGCTTCAGGTTTTCGCGGGATTACAAAACGCTGCGTTTTATTTGACATGTCTGTCTTTATAGTAAAACGCTGCGTTTGATTTAACTTCCCATTACATTAAAACGCCGTGTTTAGTCGAACAAAGAGGCATTTGCCGACGAGAGAGAACAGTCGTCGGAGAGAATGGCTGCCGGAGAGAGAGCTTCTCGTCTTCATCTCTTGATCGATCGCTGTGTCCGTCGCTACGCTGTAAGTTCTCGTGTTCTCGGTTTCGTTGTAAATTAGCGGGACTTAATCCTTTGTGTTTTGTATAAAGGCGATTGTTCTCGGGTCATGTAGGAAAGAGAAGTAGATTCGCCGACGAAGGAAATGGAGAAGGATCTGCTTCTCTCTCTATCGCAGGTATATATTTTTCCATTGCAATGTTTTGAGTCGTGTGTTTTTTCCTTTATCTTGGAAGCTACAGTGTACTAGTAGACGGCACTGAGTTTGATTTGCTCCGGGGAAAATTGTATCACAGGTGTTGAGAGAAATTCAATCTTGGATTACCGACACTGGCCGTGATGTGGCGGCGGTGAGTTTCTTTGGTTTGAGTATTGCTCCATGTCTGTAAGATTCTACGGTTGGCTGATGATTATTGTAGCTGTTTGATTAGCTTCGTTCAGCAGGAAGCCGGAACGCCGGATTTTGATTATGCGGAGGAAACTGGTGGTGCTTCGTACGGTTCAGAATCCAAAGAATCTCAATGCTTAGAAAGACTTGTGGCCAATCTTGTAAGCTCCTCATTCTTGGTTCGCTCAAAACTTCTCTCTGCAATAAAGCTAGACTAGGGCAAAGTTATTAATTGGCTGTGTCTCTGCAGGTGATGGATAGGGTTTTTATTTGTAGTCATCGACGGGAACTCTTAAGCGTAGAAAATATGTACCTTTGATGGTTTAGGTTGTTTATGATTTGAAGGTGTTTGAGAATGCAGCAATGGGATTTATCTTCTTAGCTTTATCTCTGGGTTTCTGGCAGGTTGGTTTCCTAGGTTTGAAGAGTGTGCATGTTCAGCATTTGGCTGGCAACATTCTTGTGGAAGTTTCCGAGTGTCTGGTTGAATATGTATGTTGCATCCGCCTCATTCAAAATTTTTAGAGTGCCATATCTTCCATATCTCATATCCACTCGTTTATTTTTCCAGGGAGGTCAATGGGATGAGTTCATTGGCTTGCTTTGTGACTGTTTGCGCTTAGCAATTATCTACAGCTGCCCAATTCCTGCTGTTTCTTCTGCAACTATATTTGAGGATTCGGATATAAATGACTTTGGTTCTGATGTTCTCAAACATAAGCTGGAAAAGGCTAACTGGCGCATGGTGTCTGATATTTTTCGAGTTCTTCGTAATATATTAAAGCGCTTGAGCCAAGAAGAAAATGAGGAACTTCTTGATGTATACTTGGAATCTGTCAACTCTACACTTGCAAAAATTCCTTGGTGCCGAGTGGATACTGTTTTTTCTCATCAGCATGCTAGTGGTGAACAATGTTCCCAAGGTCATAATGGAACTCTAGGAAGCGTTGCTAATAGTGAGGGAGTAACTGTATTTCTTGGGAACTTTGTTCAGTTTCTCTGTTCTGTGGTTCAGCAGGTTCGCTTTGCAGGCGATTCTGATGCTTTTGGACCTACACATTTGATATTCCAAAATACCATCGAGCTTGTCCCGAATCTCCTCCGTTGGTGCCAACCAAAGTTAGAAAGTCAAAATGGCTCTTGCATGTCAAGTTACCTAGTTCACAAGTTGCTGGTACGTTATTTCATATGTTTGTAAAATTGCATGTTCAGAAAACTTCATTGCTTTATCTCTCCATGTATCTCTGATAGTAAGTACATTCTACGCTGCTGTCTCTCCTTTTGTAGGTATTGATGATCAAACTTACTTATCAGTCTAGTTTCGATTGTGCCATTCTTCTTTCATGGCTGCAATATTTGCAACACCATTTTCAAGGCTTTCTCCAACTCCCCATAACTAGGTTAAAACCCGTCCAAGATAATTGTTTGGAAGGATCACCATTTTTTGTGAGTTTGTCTGATAGGGAGGTCAGCGAGACGCAATCCAACCATTTGCAAAGACTTTCTGTGTTTTTGTTCCTGCGGTGCTCCTTCACTTTACTTTATTCAAGTAGACATACCGACAAGAACTGTGAGTCTGAATGTAGAAAGAAAGGGATGGAAGAGATGGTAAAATGGATTGAGTGGCAGACTCCGGGTGATACCTTTTCTGATCACAGAAATTTTACCAGGAAGAGTGTTGACTTTTCTAAATCCTTCATTCAGCTGTTCATGCATGAGGTCTTAGTTTATACTTCCGTATCTGCCATGTCTAACACCATACCATATAGTTCTATTAAATCTCTCCTCTGTTTAATTGTAGGATGACCTATTATTTAAAGTCCTCCTGCAATTGCTTTCTGTACCATTGCATGGAGAGCAACTGTAAGTAGGGTAAAACACTGTCTTTCTGCAAACCGTAAACCAAATTTTAAGTGAGCTCTCTTATGGACCTTAATTACTGATAGGCTTAATGTGGAAGGGTGTTCGCTTCAAGATGAGGAACAAACTATTCACTTCCGCTTATCAGCCTTGTTCAATCCTGTAATCCTATTCTGTATATTTCTTTCAGAGGTAATTTCATAAATCTTACCTAAGGGAATCTGTTGTGGGCTTTATTTCATGAAGGCTTGGTTCTGTGTTATCATTTTTGCAATTCTTAATGCCACACACCCCTTTTTGTATTGTCAGCTGCATTATGATCATCAAGTCCTTCTTGATTACCTTATATCTAAAGACATTGGGGCTAGCTGTGCAGAGTACCTGTTGAGGTTAATCTTTTTATCCTCGGTTATTTTTACATCAACTGCTTCATCCCGATTATCAAGACTGGATATTGTTGTTACTTTGTTAGCTCATATCTCTAGTCTTTGAAAGATCCTCTAGTTTTCAAATTACCAAATGCATTTTTCAAACCAATACATTGTACTTGTTTAACACCTGCTGTTTTTTTCTGGTAGATGCTTGCGCACGGTCTGTGATTCGTGGACCCTGTTTGTGGAATTCCCATTTGAAGGACATATAAATGCTTCATCTTCAAAAAGAAGGAAATATCTGGTTGAGACTTCTGGGGCTGAACAAAACTGGAAGTTACGTCCCCAGGCCTATGAAAATGCCAAAGAATGTCTGCTTTCTTTACAAAATTCAGTTGTTAAGCTACATCAGAAGAAACTATTTCCATACAACCCAGAAGCTCTTCTACGACGGTTAGTCTATCATCACTTTAGTAAACTCACCCGCATATGATATACTCACCTAACTATCCCATTTTCTATTTTGGGGCAGTTTGTCAAGATTTCAAGAGCTATGTCTACTCCACGAGTAATTAACCGGGATCAAAGGTAAATCAGTTGCATAGTCGATATGGATTCAAAAGGATTGTTATATGAAAATTCCATGCACCTTTGGTTGCATGCTTAATTTTGATTTGGCAAAAAGTTAGGCTATTCTTTAATTCGGAAGTTCCTAGATTCGATACATTTCCTTAGTTTGTCGATAGCTGCTTGAAGATTAAGTAGGAAGTCAGATTCAACAATGAACCCTGTCTGCTAGAGAAGTTTTAAACCTCTCAGGTTGGTGCTTATCAGGTTAAGATTCTCTGAGACAGAAGGATCAGATGCCAAGACAAAGAAGTTTTCTTTCCAGATCAAACGCAAACTAATTGGCTCACACAAGTAGAACTGTATGTAACTTGGAGAATCTCATCATGTCTACAGTTTACTCGAATCTTCCTTGGGTTCTGACATAGGGGAAGCTAACATGAGTTCTGTCTGTGCAGAGAGATCCTACATTCTTCACTGGTGCAGGAGCTAATAAATCAGAGAGCATTATGCTCTTTGCCTCCACAATCCAAATCTGAATGGTATAAGATACTTTTTGGTCAAGCTAATGTGAAACTGCCCCAGCTAAATACAGTAACCAAATGTATTGTAGAGTGTTAAGAATCAATCACAAAATATTATTGAAGCTCTCTTATTCATATCATAAATATAGAAGCGAAGGGCGTAAGCGATACACTCAAAAGAGCTAAGCTTAATTTTACATTTTCAGTTGTATGTGGCTGCTATTTCTTGTAACAATTGAGAAAGTTGTTGAGGCTTAGTGAGCATAACCATGTGACCAGCTTCTTCAATAACCTTCACTTCCTTAGGTTCGTAGTTGCTAATCATCCATTTCTGAATCTCCTCCGGAACCACATTGTCGCCTTCGCAGACGATGAACACTCTCTTTCCAGATCCGTACCTCTCCTTCGTCAGCAAATCTTTATCTTCCATTTCCTTTGGGTATAACCAGCTCGGTTTCGCCAATGCCATAGCTAGTTCTAGATCCTGCAATCAGATTACCAACAGTGACCACCTGATCTCAATACTCTGATTGAGCCCAAATCTAGGACAAAGATTTGTAAATATGCTAATTTCAAAATTATGGTAATTTAAAAAAGGAAAACTCTACCTCTAACTGGCAATTACTATATGCCTTCTCTTTCAAGAAACTAGTACCGAACATAACAGAACTCGGCGGCTGTTCTGGTCCTTCCTCGAATGTAAACTCACAATCCATAGCGAATCCCTCAGGGAGTCTCTTGAAATACTGCACACAAACAGAAAGTGATTATGAGATACATTCTCTAAATAGCCTCACACAAGATAATACATCTTTTTTCTCAGGCGACCTCTTGAATAAGAACAGACGGAGGAAACTCATGGTGAGGCATATAAGCAGAGAGGAAGATTCCGACAGAGATTTTTGTCGGAAACTTTTCCATGGCGAGAGAAAGTCCAATGCCACCATAGCTATGACCAACAAGAACCACCTTCTCATCATCAGGAAGTGACTCCATGAAGCTCATCAATGGCTCTAGATACTCCGAGACAGAACGAACCTCTTCAAGCCTCCTCGTGTCGATCCCAGACCCACCAAGGTCAACAGCTGTCACTCGTTGACCATCAACCTTAAGCTTTGCAGCTACTTTGAACCAGCACCATGCTCCATGACATGATCCATGAACAAGCACGAAGCGATGCTTGTGGTGTTGCATGTATTGTGTTTGTATCTGATAATAATGTTTGGGTAAGTCATGTAATGTGTTGTCTATTCGTTATATATATAGCCAGCCATAAGCATAGTTCCTGCTTCTTGATAATCGGTTTAGTTGTTGGTTTAAGATCGGGCTCGACACGTGGTTAATTGTTTATCATCATTCCAAAACGGCTTATGAAAATAAAAAGAAAAATATTTTATATATTAAGAAAATAGGCTTGATGAATCTTTTTATAATAAAACAGGGACAATTGTCCTTACTTATTTATGGCTAAATATATATAT
>OVAN01011679.1:0-14455 GCA_900406275.1 Anastatica hierochuntica | reverse complement strand
TTAACCTAAATATCGCAGACTGTTCGCATATTCATTTTACTCACGCTTTTTTTTATCTTACTTCNCTTCGCAGCTTAGTTTCGTAACCTTAACCTAATTGCTCGTGTTCATCATCTGATCTTATCGCTTTTTGGCCACAGAGAATCCGTGAACAACGTAAACATTGACAGTGAGAATTTTGGTTCCCACACTTACGCATGCCTTTGACACTTATCACAATACTTGGCCATCTAGAGGGCATCGTTGGACATTGTCGGCCAATAATATTCTGCCCTCTTGGCTCTGAGGACTAGGCTTTTTCCACTGGAGTGGGACCTGCATTCCCCTTTGTGTAGATCCTTGAGTACCAGATCAGCATCATCTGGCTTCACGTACTTAAGGTAGGGTCCTGAAAAGGATCTTTTGTAAAGTTTTCCTTGGATCAGACAATAGCGGGATGCTTGCCTTTTGATTTTGCAGCATTCACTCCTTATGTTAGGCAAGATGTCATCTCTCATATAAGAGAATATGGGATCCATCCATGTGTGTTCTTCTTCGACGTTGGAGACTTGGAGTCCTTCAGCGTCTTCATCGGTAGCTGGCCACTGGAGCACGAGCAGGGGTATGTTGATTGGCTCAATGGTTTTTAGGGTAGAGGCCAAGTTGGTAAGGGCATCCGCATGTGAGTTCTGTTCCCTGGGGATCTTCGTGAGCTCGCACTCTTTGAATGAGCTGAGAAGTTTCTTGGCTATGGCAAGATACTTGGTCATGCTGGCATCCTTCGCCTGATAACCGCCTTGCGTCTGGCTTACGATTAGATGGGAATCACTGTAGACCCGTAGGTTTTCTATCCCCAAGTCTTTTGCTAAGCCTAGTCATTGTGATTAAGGCTTCATATTCGCTTTCGTTGTTTGTGGCTTTGAAGTTGTACCTTACTGTCCTCGATGTGACTTCTCCCTTTGGTGAGATGAGCACGAGATCTACTCCAGCTCCTCGTATGTTACTAGATCCATCTACATAGAGTGTCCATTATCCTTCGCTCTTATTTTCTTGTTGCATCATGGCTTCATCTTCTGCCCCAGGTATCATTGGTTGGGAGAATTCAGCTACAAAATCTGCAAAGACTTGTGATTTGATCGCTGTGGCACGGCAGAAGATTATGTCATACTCTCCTAGTTTCACTGCCCATTTTGCTAATCTTCCGGACACCTCTGGTTTGTGGAGTACATACTTGATGGAGAACAATGTGACCACCACCACTGGGTGAGCCTGGAAGTAAGGACACAGCTTCCTGGCGAGATGACCAGGGCAAGGGTCAGTTTCTCTGAATGGCTATAGCGAGTTTCGGCATCTAAGAGAGACTTGCTTACGTAGTACGCCGGACGCTGCTTGCTTCATTCCTCCCTAACCAAGACTTACGGCGTGCTCGGAAACCGCTAGGTAAAGGAGCAGTGGTTCTCCATCTTGGGGCTTAGAAAGAAGAGGCGACGTAGTTAGATATTCTTTTAGCTTAATCAAGGCGTCTTCTGCCTTTTGGTTGCACACGAATTTTTCGGTGAACTTAAGGGCTTCAAAGAATGTGTGTGACTTGTCTGACAACCTATATATGAATTTTCTCAAGGCTTCCATCCTTTATGTCAGCTTCTGCACATCTCGTGTTGTCTTGGGTGAGGGGACCGTGTGAATCACCCTAATTTGTATCGGATTCGCTTCAATCCATTTTTATGTGACTATATACCCCCAAAATTCCCCGGAGCTCACTCCGAATGAACTATAAGGATAGAGCTTCATATTGTATTTTCCTAACATAGAGAAAGCTAGTTGCAGGTGGGCGATGTTGTCTTCCGCCTCCGGAGACTTGACTAACATGTCGTCAATGTAGACTTCCATGGTTTGACCGATTTGGTCTGCGAACATCATGTTGACTAGTCTCTCATAGGTGGATCCTGCATTTTTCAAACCAAAGGGCATCACGTTCTAATAATAAATTGCTCGCGACGTCATGAATGAAGTCTTCTCCTGGTCGTCGGGGTGCATAAGTATCTGGTTATATCCAGAGAAAGCATCCATGAAGCTCATCAATTGGTATCTTGTCGTAGCATCCAGCAACTTGTCTATGTGAGGCAGGGGAAAGGGTCTTTCGGGCAGGATTTGATAAGATCTGCCAAATCTATACAAACCTTCCACTTTCCGTTCTTCTTTTGGACCACGACGGCATTTGCCAGCCAATCTGGATAGTGGACCTCTCTGATGAACCCAGTTGCAGAAGATTTTTGACTTCATCGTTGATGATAGCATCTCGTTCAGGTGCAAACTTCCTCCTTTTCTGCTTGACTGCTGAGTATTTTTGATCCACTTGTAGTCTGTGTGCTATGACATCCGGGTCTATACCTGGCATATCCACATGGGACCATGCAAAGCAATCAACGTTAGACCTCAAAAAGTCAACTAGCCTTTGGCGTATGCCTTCTTCTAGCCTTGACCCCACTTTGAGACTCACTCCCGGCTCTCCATGTATTAGGGGTATCTCATCCAGCTGTTTCACTTCTGGCTCCTTAGTATGCTTCGCTGGAAGTGGCTTCTGTAATTGCTATAAGGGTTTGTCTCTCTTTTCAGGGTGGTCTAGTAGCACGATCGAGCATTCTCTTGATTACCCTTGATCTCTCTGATTCCCCAAGGAGTTGGGAACTTCAGCACTTGATGCAAATTTGAAGCCACTGCTCTCATCTCGTGTATCTAGGGTCTGCCCATTATCATGTTATAGGCAGAGGGGCAGTCTATGACAGAGAACCTGGTGGACAAGTTTATTCCTCCGTTGCAAACATGAAGTGCTATCTCTCCGACAGTCTACTTGACTTCTCCACTGAAGCCCACTAATGGTGTGACCTTCTTGGTTAGAGCTTCCTGGGTTAGCCCTAGATCTGTGTATGCCCCCAAGAAGAGCACATTTGTAGAACTTCTATTTTCGATGAGCACTCTCTTCGCCAAACAATTCGCCACCGATAAGGAAACGACCAGGGCGTCGTGATGCGGAGTCATAACCTTGTCTTGCTCCTCAGTCGTGAAGCTTATGGCTTCTTGGCTATGACCTTGACGTTTGGCTTCTCGGATGCCATAGTTTATTTTTGCCATCGTTCTTCTTTTCTTTGCGGCAGCAAGCGTGATGCCACTAACTTCAGATCCTCCGGATATGACATTGATTACTCGATCGAGTCTTGGAGAATTTGGAGCTTGGCGGCCTGCTGGGTCACCTTCTTCCTGATTTCTTAGCATCTCCTTGGTCCTGTTAGAGAGAAATTCTCGCAAGTGCCCTTTCTTGAGCAATTTGTTGACTTCCAGCCTTAGTGATATGCAATTATCCATTCTGTGACCACGGTCATTGTGGAAGTCACAACATTTATTGGGATTTCGACGGTGATAAGGTGACCTCATCTTATGGGGCCACCTTACTTGGTCTCCCATCTCCTTCAAGACTCCCACCAGCTTCACTCTCGATATTCATAGATTCGATATATCGGGCCAAGTGTTCGTCGCGAGAGGTCTGTTACCGTCTCGCCTATCCAAAGGTTTATGTTCTTCTTTGGCTCCTTTCGCTCTATTTTCTCCAAAAGGTCTTTGATAAGTCTTATCATCCCTGACTGTCTTCTCAGTCCTCATGACCCAAGATTCTTGTCTGGCAAGCAAATCTTCTTCCCATTTGATCTGCGCCTGGACACGAGCGAGCACATCCTCCGTTTTTTTGCACTGGTACTTGGTCAGCTCTTTATACAAATCCCACTCATGGAGGAGTCCTCTTTTGAAGGCAGAAACTGCTGCGACCACACTGCAATTTGGTATTGTAACCTTCTGATTGTTGAAGCATTGGACATATCTTCGAAGAGGTTCCGCCTTGCGTTGCTTGAACTAATAAAGATCATCAGACGATTTAGGGGTCACCCTGCTGCTGGCAAACTGCTCTATGAACATGTCTGTCAGATGTGCAAAGGATCTCACGGTTCCAGTTGGAATCGTGATGTACCACTGTAGGGTAGCGACTGTCAGGCTAGACCCGAACCCCTTACACATAGCAGCTTTTCTATGTTCTTTCTGAATTGCCACGGTAAGCATCTTCTGTTTGTATTATGCGATGTGGTTATTCGGGTCGAAAGTCCCATTGTATGGATTGATAAAAGGAGTGTCTGCATAAGAGCTTGACGCACTTTTCCTCATAGGAGGTGCAAAACCTAGAAGACGTTCGATTACTGACTTTAAAGCTTCAAACTTGTTGGAGAACATTTGTTCTGGACGTTTGGCTTCGTCAGAAAGCGGGATGTGGCTTGCAGCCTGCTCTTCTTTTACTACCATGGGGTCTCCTTGCTCCTGAATAGGATCTTGGTTCCCCTGTGCCCCCGTTGCCGTTTGACCCCCTCTTTCTCTGGTGTTATTGGTAGGAGGAGTTTCCAGAGTCGACATCCAGAGCACATGAACCCTAAACCTGTGACCCGCAACTTGATTAGTCGTTAAGGTCGAGTTCGTCTCCCTGAGAGCTTTGTTCTCCAGTTCGAGCTACTGCAGGCGTTGTGCGTTCTCTTGAAGCGTCTTGGTACAAACCTCCATCTGTTGTCTCAAAGCCTGCAACTCTATGGTTGCGACATCGGCTCTAGTTGGAGTTTGATCCCTTCGAAGTTGCTCCATCTCACCTAGTCTCGTTTGTAAGGTCTCCAGTTGAAATAGCATCTCCTCGTAGGTGAGTTCTGCTCGTGCAGGTGTGATGTTTACAGTTTCATGGTTGTCTCCAGCCATTGTCACGTGGTTTTGAATGAGAGCTTCCCCTCCTTCTAGTGCCAACTGTTATGGGTGATTTTGGGATGTTCTTTAAAAAGCACTATGAAAGCTGAAAGACAATGATGATTAAGTGAATTTGTGTATGATCTAAGCAAAAGAGATGAAGACGTGTGAGTATTATTCTTTTTAGCCTAGGGTTTTTTGGATCCCTTCTCCTAACCCCTAGGCTTTGTATTTATACATGAAGTTTATCGTTATCTCATTTAAACTAGGAGATATCGTAATTATCTAATAAACATGCATGATTATCTACTCATTTAACAGATAAGATAAGTACTAAATAATGGCGGCTGGCTTCTGGCCTCCGGCCTTGCTACGAAACCTGGCTTCTTGCTTCGTCATGGCATCTGACTTCCTGCTTCTAGACATTCCCCTATCTTATGTTCTTACTGTTGTATTCCATTCAACCAGGGGGAATTCCCAAAGCTTAAATTACTCCCAACACTCGCCAATACGACGGAGAAGGTCATTTGTAAGTAGATGGACCGGGAGTCCTTGAACTCTTATCCAGAAAGGAATTAGAGAGGGAAAGGAGCTTGACAAGGTTGGTTCCCATCTTTGAAGGATTACCATCCACTTAGCATAGTGGTAAGGCATATTGGATAAGACCAACTGAATATCTTCCTCGGTGGAGAACCGAAATTGGAATCTCCCTTACCCTAGGTCAGACCCCATAGGCCGGACATTGACATTCCAATGGTCCGCCAAGGCAGGTATTAGAGACCAGATACGTTGCACCTTCGGGTTCATGACCCGACCTATGAGAGTGAGGGAATGCTCTCAGCTCAAATCCTTATTATCCATTTTTGGGGCCTGGACACGGGCTCGCCGAGGAGGAGATGGGAGATTCTCCCGCTTCCCTTTTCCTTTTGCCGAATATGGGATACATGAAGTCGTGGTAGAAGTAATATTCCTGAGAAATACTAGAAAAACGTTAAAAGTACAACCAGAGCCAAACAAAGTGTTTGAGTTTTCACCGAAAAGGTTCTTCACTTGATGGTGTGAAAGTTTCTACGAGGCATGGAGCTCTCATTAAGGTTAGGAGTTTTTTAGACAGCTTGAGCTCTGTCATTTCGATTCCTAGTGCTTTCCCGTTGGTTGGATAGGAGAAGGTCCATAACATTCTTCAACCATTGAAGAGCAGGAGCAGGACATGACAGGACATGTCTCAGTTGAAATGTTTGCCGTTAAACTTTGCCAGAGTTAATGAGAGGAGGAGAGCTGAGATTCTGAGTAGCCAGCTTGAAAAGAGGGGTCGGAAATTGAGGAAGAAGGTAGGAAATGAGATACTTTTGTCGGAAAATTATGGACCACCGAAAAAAAGTTCAAAATGGGTTGCTGGTGCAGACTTCGAGGAGGTAGGTGCGGTGTTTCTTCTGGTCGGACAAGGGTATTTGCGGCGAAGACAGTGACTTCTTGTCCATCTAGCGAAACGGGCCTGGGAGACTAATTAGATATCTCTTATAAGAGCTAGTGTCAGATGATAATATATCTTTTGGTTGGGAAAAGAAAGATGATAATATATCTCTTATAAGAGCTAGTGTCGATTCAATTAGTTTTCTTTGTCTCAGCAAATAAGAAAGAGATGTGATTTGTTTTCTATGTTTTAGAAACCAACTTTTATCATGTTTTTTTTTGCACGTTTCCCTTAACTCGACATCTATTATTTGATTCAACAATTGTAAGAATTTAGTTCCACCTTTTTTCTATATAAATCGAAAAGCAAAAAAAAGGGTGCAGAAATTTGCCTAAAGTTCTTGTGTTTTTAAGTTTATCTAAGCTTTGATTGGGACCACATTAATTGCTATCATAGCCGATCTATCATTGAATTTTTTTATGTTTGCAAAGCTTGACTTGGACCCCCTCGTTGGTAACAAGCTCGCTTTCTTTCTGAATATTATTTTACCACTTTTGTCTTCTTTTCCAAAAATTAAGGGAAAAAAGAGAGTGTGAGAAGTCCCTTGATTTGGACCACTTAATTGATGTGGATGAGTAGTAACAAAGAACGTATTGAATCTTTAGAAGCTAGTTTCGGAGAGATGCAAGATGAGATTCGAAAAGATGAGTGTGAGTGTCAGAGACAAGTTTAAGAGCATCAAAGATTCTTTGCATCGCTTAATGGAAGTAGCTACTAGTAACAAAGATGTTGTGAGCAGCTGATAAAGAGAATTTCGTTAACGATTAACTAATTCAAATTTTAAATTTCTAAAGACCTTAATCGACTAACAACTCACTAAACCGCAAGAGCACGATAATGCGTTGTAGTATTTAAGGGTCAAACCCAAAGAAGCTAAGATTCAAGCCCTAGGATGTAACAAAATTTCCTAAGCTAAGCAGATAGGAAGAGAGTGATGGAATCTACAAGCTAAGAGATGAGAAATGTAAAGAACAAAACACAAAGACGAAAATAAGATAGAAAAGACATTGGACCATGGGTTTAACTATCATGAGGATCAATTAACAATCAAACAATGATGAAAAGATTGGATTAAGCACCATTCAAAGACAAGGCAAAGCTCAATTAGTTCATTTCCATGATCCTAATCCATTTGATAAATCCTAAATCAATTCAATCTCTCGATAGTGATCTAGCATTCATCAGTCATTAAACACAAGCCTATTAGTCTACTAAACACCTTAGAAAACTACTTCCATAGGCTAAGAATGTTAAGAACAATTTAGGTTCTCTTAGGCATTTCATCGAACACCTTCCGGGTGTGAAATCCTTAATATCTAGAATTTGATTGATCATGTCAAATCTAGCCTTAGGCACCCCTAAATCATGTGAATCTATATGAATACAACCCTAACCATCAATGATTAGCATCAAAGCATTCCTAATCTAGCTAACCTATGATCCAACAAAAAGTCCACTATTAAAAGCTATGTAAAACCAAGAGATTGTCACTAGCTCTTGATTATACATGTTAGAAGAAGAGTAGAGATGAGATGAGATGGATAAGATGCTAACAAACTATTGAAAATGAAAAAAAGACTCAAACTTTACTAGAAATGAAGAAACTTTGAAGAACACATGAAGAACAAGAATAAAAGAGACATCAAATGCATTACAAACTAAAAAGGATCCAAAACAAAGTATGATGATAACTTGTTTAGATCTTAAAACAACCAAAATATATGAAAAACTAAGAACAGAAACTGTTGCTTAGGTAGCTTAGGATTTTAAGAAGGTTAACATTGAGTATTTATAGAGGAAAGGGTTGAATTGGGTCGATCTGAGACAAACCGGGTCGGATCTAAGCAAATTTGGTGTCTTTGGAAGTTCCTGGCGATCCAGGAGGCTCTGGCTGGCGGTCTGCACCACCCAAAACTGGCCGCCAGCCTCCTCCCAGCAGCTCCTTGCGGTTTGGACCCATCTGGCTGGCGGTCTGCACCACCCAGAACTGGCCGCCAGCCTCCTCCCAGCAGCACATGTCTTCGATGTTTCAATCATAACTCTTGAACCGTAGCTTGGAATGAGATGAAACCACCGCCAAAACGAAGCTAACTAAATTTCCTATCTTCTATAAAAAGTTGAGCTTAATCCAATCACGAGAAGGCTTCCATATGATCTCATATTTAAGACACTTAGGACTGATCTCCATTTAACATCTACCCATTTGCATCCAAGAACATTTTCTTCATGATTCTTTAAGATCCATGCCTTTTGCATCATTCAATCCATCCATTGAGCTCCAAAGTACCTAAAAGTTTTAAAGAAATGCAATTCAAAGCACCAAGTATAGCCTAAGACTATAAGATGATCAATCTAAACTAAATGAGACCAAAACTAATACTAAAGCTTCTAAATGAGCTAAAAGAGATTGAAAACCATACAAAACTAATACGAAAAATGATACAAAATACACATATATCAACTCCCCCGGACTTGACCATTGCTTGTGCTCAAGCAAGTGAACAAAGATCAAACCGAGAAAGAAGTTTGAAGGTGAGGACTCATAATCACAACGAAATTCAAAGGTAGTTGAAATGAGATCCTTAGAAAGTAGTAGTAAGTAGTAAGAGTAAATCTTACTCTCTTGTACTTCGCCATACTCTTCCCAAGTCATGCTAGTTAGTCTACGTCTAAACCTTCACAAGCAATCTTGTCAAACAACCCTTTAACATTCATTAATGGTTTCATGTGGAATCTCGCTTATGGAAAAGAAATCAAATACCATTTTTCTAGGAGGAAGAAGGCTTTTGGTCAATTTTTTAAAGGTTTTTCAAGTGTTTGAAGTGGTTTCTCTCAATGAAAAGTGTGCTAGTCAAGTAGTAAAATCAAGGGAGACAAGGACAATTTACGCGTACAAAGAGTCGCCTTCTCTTATCTATTCCCAATCCCTCATTGACTCCCTAAATCTACCCTTCCTTATTCTTGACTAGATCAATCCACAAACACACAACTCTTTTTCTTGATCAAGCTTTCATTTCTCTTTTCCTATTAAGTTCTAAGGTAGACTTCTCTAAGGGTTTTCTTTCATTCTATTTATACTATAGCTCCTCTCAAACTTTCTTTGCATTCTTGATCCTATTTTCTAGTATTTTTGACTCTTTATCAATTTTTCTCTTACTTAGGATCTTTCTCTTTTCTCATTATAACTTAGAGCTATCTTTCTTCCTTTTCTTTTGTTTCTTCTACCCTTAGAGATTTACACATTCTCTCACTCTTTTTTTCCTTGAACTTTTCTTATTGATCCTCTTTTGATGTTTACCAAATTTTTCAAACCCATGATCATCGAGTATAGGCACTCGAATCGATCCCCATCCTATCTAAACTAGCGTAAAAGCGAGACTAGTTCTAAGAAGGGTCACCTTTGTTGTCCTAATACTCACGAGATTTTACATATGAAAGCACAAAAAAGAGACCTCACTCATCTAAGAAAAATGGGGGCTTGAAAGAAAAGCTTGGGTTAAGGGTGAGGAACCATTCTTAAAACGAGAATGGCTACTTGGATCGGTTAAGAGTGGTAAAAAGGGATAAGCCAATCCAAATATCAATGTGTTTATCCATGGTCAATGAATTTCTACTCCAGAAGCAAGATCAATTTAAAGGTTCATTTACGTTTAAGTTTATTAGGGTTGAATTCAAGTCATGCGAAGCCCAATTTAGATCCAAACAATTAAGCCGAGAGTTCAGAGCATGAATTTTCCATTTTTCAGTTTGGCTAAGGCTACATGATACTACTAGCAAGGGTCTCAATTCAACTCCTATGCATAGTCCAATTACACGACAATTCAATCATAGTCCTCATGCATATGCATATGCATCATATATGCTCTAAGACTCGATCCTAATGATATGAGTTTGAGAAATGCAACTACATGTTTCTTTTTTCAATTTTTTCAAATTTTTCGAATTTTATATGCCTTAACTATTTATAATGCATTCTACATGAGACTCAAGGGTTAAAAGAAAACAAAACAACTAAGAATTTCATTAGCAAACATTCTCCTCCCCTAGACTTACTAATCACCGTCTCGGTGAGTGAATATATCCAACGAAGGAGACCAAACCACAATAAAGCAAAAAAGAAAAACGGTATAAACAATGGATAGAGGTACTAACTTGGAGTTATGAATGGAAGTGGGTTGTAGAGGATCCTTAGCCTCGAGATGTCTTGGAAAAGAATTCAATTGGAGCTTCTTGGATTTGCCTTTAGTTTCCTTAGAGTCCCTTCTATGATCTTTCCGAGGTGGTGTTTTGATTAAATTTGGTACGTAAACAAGAGAATTATGTAATGCAAGTATTAAAAGATAATTAAATCTGAATGAAATGCTAAGTGAGAGTATGATCCATAACCATTTCAAGGAAAAGTCAATAGTCAAATGATTCTACTCAAATCAACTTAGCAAAATCATTTAAACAATTTCCCAAACTCTAGCTCATACGATTTATAATTCCAAACCAACTAAGCTAGATCAAATTCACCA
Organism: Anastatica hierochuntica; assembly: GCA_900406275.1. Classification (NCBI taxonomy): domain Eukaryota; kingdom Viridiplantae; phylum Streptophyta; class Magnoliopsida; order Brassicales; family Brassicaceae; genus Anastatica; species Anastatica hierochuntica. The sequence goes on along the minus strand of OVAN01011679.1, from coordinate 3,718 downwards.
ACATTTACTAATTTAAAACCACACGAACTCAAATTCATGCATTGCACTAATCATTGACATCTCAAAATTATGTGCTTAACTCAAATTCAAACAATCAACTTACCAAATTCTAAATGGAAAGAATTCTTAACATTTAGCTCAACTCAAAGGAACCATGAATCACAATTCACCCTAAACACACTCAAAATCTAACATAAACCACAAGCACAACATTTAAAATTTAACTTAAAAACGAATAGAAATAAAATGATATTCATGGGATTGCCTCCCAAGTGCGCTTGCTTAATGTCTCTAAGCTTGACATTGTCTTTTGGTTCCCTTGATGAAACCATGGATCATCCGACTCATATTCATAATAGAACCATCCCTTGAATGTCTTCATCCTTATTTTCTCAAAAGGAATCCTTCTTGGAGCATCAATGCACATTTCTTTGGTGGAGATAAGGCTAAAGTCTTTGTCAAAGGGCTTGCCCATTGGAGAATCTTCTTCTTGAAACCTTTGTTGAGGTTCTTCAATGTTTTCTTGTTTTTTTTCCTTGGACTCTTCCTTATTGACTTTCTTCTTGGCAAAGGAGATCACGTGTGGTTCTTCTTTTGTTGAGGGGTTCCATACTCTTTGTGCATCATCCTCAAATTTTGCATTCATAGCTTCCATACTAGGATATCCGAAGACTTCTTCAAATTGATTGATGCTTTCTTCTTCTTCTTCTTTATTATCTAGTGTGGATTCTTTTTTGCTTGAGGTTTCATCATCATCAATAGAAATCTCCTCTTTTTCCTTTCTAATTTCGGTCACCAATACACTACAAGAAAACAACTAGTTAACAACGACCCTAATCGTCGTAAAATCGTTGTTAAAACAGATTAACGACGAATTTACGACGAATGCAAAAACGTCGTTAACAGATCGTCGCAATGTAAAAATCGTCGTTAATTCGTCGTTAAATTAACGACGACTCGATTTCGTCGTAAACTTATTGTTAAATAATTCGTCGCAGAATACTCGTAAATTATAGAGATCTTAACGATGAAATCTTTTTCGTAGCTAATTCGTAGTTAATTGGATGTAAATTAACGATGGTTAAACAACTAATTTGAAGCATCAAATCGTTGTTAACTCGTCGTTAAATTACGATGAATTAACGACGAATATTAAAAATAGTCGTCGTCAAATCGTCGTTAAATAACGACGAATTAACGACGACTATATTTAACTTTCGTCGTTAAACTGTCGTAATGTTACGACGATTTAGCAACGAAACTTTAATTAAAATTAACAAAAAAATCAATATATATATATATACATATTCTAAAATAAATAATTAATAAAATTAAAATAGCAATATATATATATATATATATATATATATATATATAAATTTCTAAAAATCATACAATACAAAATAAAAAAAAATACATAAATCAGATATCTACGGATCTGCCCCTAGATCTATGTCGTCGAAATAGCCGTCAGGGTGATCCTCCGGATCGATGGGATGCTTCCCCTGCTCTTGCCCCTTGTCCTGCTGCTGTTGATCGCGCGCTAGATCAACTTCTTGCTCTCTCATCAGACGAGCAATGCTCGGGTTATCCACTGAAAGGATCCCGAACATCTTGTCATAGAAGCCGAACTGCCGATCATATCGCTCTTGCCTCACTCGTAGATCCGCGATCTCGGCGTGCGCGGTCTTCAGCTCGTTCTGCATAGCTGTCTGCTGGGTAGACGCATCTCTGTAAGACGACGACGCCGCTGGGACATCCTAAATGGATCCCATCCCCAAAATTCTCCCTTTCTTCTTGGGAGCAACCTGGAAAAAAAATCTATCGTTAAAATAATTTTAAAAGAATAATTAAATTAAAATTAATGAAAAAATAAAATTTTACCTCCTCGAAAATCCGATCAAGCTCAGGGACCGTCATAGGCTCGGTCGGCTGAGTAGTGCCTCCGGGCGAGAGCTGAGATCTCTGACTCTCAATCTCAATCCGCCTCGCCTCCACTTGGTTGTAGATCCTCTCCGACTGGGCATCTACAAATTGTTCGTTCTTCCGTTTGTGGGTCTTCTCGAAGACCTGGCTGACAGACGGAAGGTAGCCTAATGTCTTGGCCTGAAACAAAATAAAAGACATCATTAAATAAATTAAAGAAATTGTATATTATGTATTCAAATTACTAAATTAATTAAAATTATTATTTAGAAATTACTTACCATATCGAGACGTTGGCCAGCGAAAGACATCTGACCAGAAGTGTGAGGCATCTGCTTCTTCGTGCCATCTGGAGCGGTGGCGTTCCGTGAGAGGGAACACTTATGCGCAATCGACGCGGCATATGAATCGCTCCAGTAGGCCTTGAGGCCGTTCCACACCGCAGTAGACATGAAGATTGGCTTCGCGAGATCGCCCTTCTCCCTTAACTTCTCCTTCCAGTCGGAGACGGTGTTGTTGAGCCTGAGCTTTGCTCGCTTGTCGAACGCTGTCTTCACCATCTCGTTGATGGAGATGTACCAATGCCACTTTTGATGGAAAAAAAATTGATTAATTAACACAATATTAATTTAATTTAATAAATAAAAAAGTAATATAAATAAAAAAAATTAATAACTTACCGCGAAACACTTGAACCACGTCCGTCTGACGTGGTCCGGCGTCGTGGTCCAGTTCACGTGCGGCTCCGTGAAGTAGCTCTTGATGGTGTCGGAGACGGAACGACCGACCTTGTTGTCGATCCCGAACCTGCAAAAAAAAATATAAATTTATTAAAATTGATATAATTAGTTAAATAAATTATACTTAAATTAAATTAAAACATACCAAAATGACTGATCGTCTTGTCTCTCGGGATCGAGACGAGGAAGACGATCGTGTTCGGGCGAAACAAAGATGTCCTCAACCCAAAGATGGGCGTAAGGAGCACTGGGCGGAACATCCAAGTCCAGATGTACGCCCCCATCAGCCTCGGCCACCTCTGGTGTTGCTGGTGGTGCCTGATCATGAGGTGGATCCACTGGACCAAGTGCTGGTGGCGGCGGAGGAGGCGGTGGCGGTGGGGGTGGTGGAGACAGAGTCGGTGCAGACGAGGAAATTGTCGGTCTCGTCCTACCACTCGAGACTGGTCTAATAGCTGACGTCGAGGCTCCTGTCCTACGAGCCTCGGCCTCCCGGTCAGCCATGAACTGAATGTAATTGGGCGGGATGACTTTCCTAGGAGCCATAATAACTAAAAAAAAAATCTATAATTAAAATCTTAGGGGTTTGTACGGGACTTAATTGTGATTTTAAGAAAAATCATTTTAAAAATCAATATTGTGATTTTAGGAAAAATCACTTTAAAAATCAATTTTGTGATTTTAGGAAAAATCACATTTAAAAATTTATAATTTAGTTGAAATTTAATAATTTAAAATTCATTACTGTGTAAATTTAAAAGTTTAAATTTAAAAGTTTTTCGGTCTTTAAATTTAAATTTAATTTTTATTTTAATATTTAAAATTTAGTATGTAGTTTAACGTAAAAAATTTATATATACTAAGGCTAATTTTCAGTAACAAATTTTGAATCCTAAGGCTAAATTACAAATCCTAAAGCTAAAATCCAATCCTAAAACTAATTCAATTACTAATCTATTTCATAATTTAAATATTGAAATTATTTAAAAAGTTTAGAATAGAAGATTGTTATGAACCATTTGATGGCTGACATAACCATTAGTATATTGGGC
>OVAN01011678.1:0-14456 GCA_900406275.1 Anastatica hierochuntica | reverse complement strand
ATAATTTCTAAACCATATGATCAACTATAGTAGTAAAAAAATGGTTCGACGGAAACACTAATTAGACTTACTATTGAGATAGTATAAACAGTACAACATTGATTGTCTACTTAGATAGACTGTCTATTTTCGCGTGCCTATAAATTTCACAAATAAACCAAAAAACAAGGGGGAATGTGATTGGGGTTCAAGATTTTATTTGGTAATGGTAAAAGCATCATAGAACACAAGTTTTGAGAAAAGATCGATCTAAAAAAATTTGAAAGAAAAGCAAACTATGTTAAGCGAAAAATAGATTATCTACCAGTTACAACATGTCTATGATTTGAAAAGGACAAAATCGTTAAGCACTAAATAGACCGTCTATCGGTTGCAACAAGTCTACGCACGGAAAATGACAAAATCGTCATTAAAAAAGTGGAACAGTTGTAAAAAAAAAAGTCAAATGGCCATTTACTTAAATATTGGGTCTCTACCCAATATTTGGCCTAATTTCCCAAAAAATAATTGGGAGTTAGATAATAGAAACAGAATATTAAAAAATTATAAAATTCAAATAACAAAAAATATTTATACCCTCACTGGCCAACTAGAGAGTGGCTGCCTGACTGGGATGTTGATAAGCAAAAATATCTATTTTACAAAATAATTAAAAGATGGTATCAATCCACCAAATATACTTTTTTGATCGTACCATTAATTCACCTTATTTACAATTTATCATAAAGATAAAATGTCAAAACTAGAAAAAGTAAAAGAAATCAAAGACAAGTTANACAAAAAAAAAAAAAAAAAAAAAATCAAAGACAAGTTATCTGAGATCAGGTGACATGGGATGCAAGTCACAACGTTGTTGAGAAAATTCTTTAAAATGTGGACGGGAACATTGTATAATGACCAGGACGACGGAGGCTCTGTGGGCATGTACGGGTGGTTGATCAAGATTAATTAATGATTTTTCATCGGGAAATCACAAGATTGATTCTCCGAAGATGTGATTTATTGCAGATTAATAGAGACAGACTTCAGCGTGGTGCAAGTCAGGACCGTTCGCCTTAGTGATATGATGCAACGGATGGAGCGAAAATATTTGTGTGATGAAAAATTATCCATGTAGATATTTATCAAAATTTGTAATAGTGATAATTGAGACAATAAAAAAACTCTCTTTTGAAAATATACTTTTTAAGAAAAGGAGAGATAATTCACTTTCCATATTTTTCAATTTTATTCAATACTTTTTAAGAAAAACTCTCTTTTGAAAAGATTTTTAAAATTTTGTTGTAAATATATCTATCTTATTAAAAGATTTTTTAAAGTGAAAATATTTTAGAAATTTTACTAAATGTATCTAATAAATTAATATAACTCTAATTACTCATTTACATATTCCATCAAACATATTGGAATATTCCAATATTCTTTTCATATAATCATTATCAAAACTATAAACCAACACAATTTAAAATCATCAATTTTCACTAAATTTAAACATAGTTTATTTTCAAATTTAAAATAAATCCATAATTTTAAAACAATTATATTACAATATTATTATTTTCTAAATAAAATTTGTTACGAAAATTCAAAAGAGTCATAAAATGATAAAATTTGGAAAAAGGTATACAAATTTATAAAAATAATTTATATAAACAATAAAAAATTAAGTTTAGTCATCTAATGTTTTTTTAAAAAAAATATTCTAACGGGTTTGTTTCACGGTATTTCGGGTATCAGATATTATTCGAGCTTAACCCATACGAGTATCCGCGAAAATCTGAAAGTTCGAAAATCTAAAATCTAAACCCAAACCCGAAATTCGATATAACTAAAAATTCTAAAAGTTTTGAACCTGAACCCGAATCTGAAACTCGAAATAACCGAAAATTCTAAATCGGTACTCGAAAATATAAATATAATTAATAATATATAAAATATTTAAAAAAATCCGCGTGGTTGCGCGGATCGAACTCTAGTATTTTATTAAAATTGAAGTACCCTTTAAAATAAACTTTTATTTCATGTGTAATTTACATAATATGACATTGGAAACTAAAATTTCATTAAGGATAAAAACATCAAGTCAATTCTAATTATTTAATTAAAATTTATCAAATCATAATATCTTTTCATATCTTTTATTTGGGTTCTAATTATATATTTTATTTATTTGCAACAAAATTTCACAAAATCTTTTCATTTTACATTTAAAATATGTAAACACTGCTAAATTATAATTATAGTTAATATTTTGATAATTTCAAATACAAAAATAAAAAATTGTAATCATATATTGTATAATTAATTATTAAACTAAAGATAAATATAATTAAATAAGTTAATACATTAATTATTTTATAGATTATGTGTATAAAATAACACAAATTTTTTTGTTTGAAAAATAAAATAAAAACTTATGAATAAAATTACTTAAAAAATAAATATTATAAGAGAACATATTTAAATTAGTATTAATAAATTTTGGTTTACGCATAGAAAAGTGAAAAATATAGTATATTCTAACCTATGAAACATGAGAATTTAAAAAATAAATTCATATAAATTTCAAAAATAAAATAAAACTAATAAAATAAATTCATAGATAGAATAAGAGTTCGTTTGCATAAACTTATCAAATGATAAATAACTTAATATATCCATTTGATTATTTCGATATTCAAAACCTATATGAACATCTGACATAAGTTATAAATAATTAACAACATGATCAATCGTAAAATAAATATAAAAAATTAAAATAACACATGCGCTGTCGCGCAGATCAAACTCTAGTTTTAATTAAAATACAAAGATGTACTTTCTGCATAATTTGGTTTATTTGGGTGAATTTTTGCTATAACAAAAAATTATTAATAATGTTTTAGGTTACAAAAAAAAATAATGGTTGTAGTTACAGTTTTGGGTTTTTTCTTTGAAGAAAATAAAAGTAAAAAATTGGGGGTAAAAAGATAAATAAAATTTGAAAAAAGGGTGTTAAATTGTTAATTAATTGTTTATTTTTTGTTTATTTGACTTAATTTTCCTTTTCATTTCTAATTTGAAGAACAATTCATCTTCCTAATTATACTTTTAACAGGCGTCGTATCTTTATTTATGAGTTCTTCTTTTGTCCCCCTTAATAAATTTCTTCAGAAGGATGACTTTATACATTATATCAGTTAAATCTTACATGGTGGAACGTGTGAAAAGTTCTCCATTGACAAACCAACAATAGATATTGTTTAGAAGATATTTGGTGATTCGCTTAAGAAAATGCGGAAGAGTATAAAAAACAAAGCAAGTGATATAATTGATTATCTTTCTTTACAGAATCAAATAAATTACAATGTATGATCAAGAACGATCACAAAAGCTAAAAATCATAACTAGATTTCGTGTTGTTTTTTTTTTCGCCAACTTACGTGTTGTTTTAGTTGCGTGTTCGTGTAACTATTGTTTCGTTATTAGTTAGTGTGGGCCTGCTTTTTGCGTCTGGCCCATTAAAAGACAAGTGTGCTAGCTGAAGTTGCAAAAAGGTCAGTATTGTGTTCGTGAGCCCAATGTTTTTCTTAACTCTAATTTTGAATTCGCTGCGTTTTGGTCTAACACACCAAGAGTGTGACAAACACACCCATGTGTTTGAAGATCCTCTGCTTTGTACGAAGATCACCTAGCTTTAACGGTGTTATAACGTCACCTGAAAATCTTTATAAAGGAAAGGATGATCTCAGTTATGTTGTAGGGTTTTACAAATAGGAGTGACGCTAAGGGAAACACTTATTTGGGTTTGGTGAGAGTTCTAAGCTTCTTTTCTCTAAGGTGAAACAGAGTGGGTGAGAGGTGTGAGCTGTTGAGAGTGAATCATTGTATCACGGTTGATCATCTTGCTCTTGTGAACTCGGCTCAAGTTCACCGAAACGTACCTTGGCGGTTTGCCTTAGGAACTCGTTAATCTCTTTTCTCTTTACTTTTCATATCTGCATACAATCACAAAACACCAAGACCTATTTTAGTTAGATCAAAGCAAACGATTCTCAACAACTGGTATCAGAGCCTTTTGGTTTTGTTGCTTCAGATCTAAGCTAAGCTATCTAAGATACGCACAAAGTTCTAACATCTTCTATCAGGTAAAGGCCTTACTGTTTAAAGGTGTTAGTTGTTGGACTCTAGACTGGAGTAGATTAGAGATCTGGTGTGTATCAAGTGCGTTGTCTTGCTGGTTTTTTCCTTTGTTGTGGCTTCTGATTTTTCTCTATCAGATCCTGATCAAATATGTAAAAGGATCATCATGGAACCTACACTGGAAAGGTTCAAAGTTGAGAAGTTTGATGGAGAAGGGGATTTCTCACTCTGGAAACATAAGATGTTAGCTCAGCTGGAAATCCTGGGTCTTGAGTTTGTGTTACAACCTGAGGAAGTTTCCGACCGTAAGGGTAAAGGAACAGAAGGAGAAACAAAACAGGATCCTAAGAGGTTGGAGAAGGACCGCAAAGTCAAGAACCTTATCAGTATGAGATTGACTGATATGGTGTTAAGAAATGTCATAAAGTCTAAAACAACTCTAGAGATGTGGTTTGCTCTGGAAACACCTATCAGATTAAGTCGTTGCTTAACAAATTCTATCTTAAGCAGAGGTTCTACAGTTACAAAATGGATGAAGATAAGAAAATTGATAAGAATCTGGATACCTTTAACAAGTTGGTATCAGACTTGGGAAGTCTTGATGTAGAACTAAGTGAAGAAGATCAAGCTATCATTCTGTTGAACAATCTCCCTAAGAGATTTGAGTCTGGTACACACTTTAAAGTATGGAAGGGCACAAGACACCATCACTCTAAAGGAAATCACAAGATCAGCCTACTCAATAGAGCTTGACCTTAAAGCTAAAATTGGCAGTATCCATACTAGTGGGGAAGGACTCTATGTTCAAGACAAAGGAAGGCAAGAAAAAAGGGGTACACCTAAGCCTAAATCAAACAACAGAAGTAAGTCAAGGTCTAAAACAAAGAGAACATGATGGATTTGTGGAGCAGAGGGGCATTTCAAAAGGGAATGTCCTAAGAGAAGCCAGAACAACAAGGTTTTCTCAAATGTTGAAGTTGGTATGGGAAAAGCTTGTTCTTCTGAACCATTGATGCTTACAGCATCTGAACATCACAATCGAGAGGGATGGGTTTTAGATTCTGGATGTTCATATCACATGACATACAGAAAGGATCTGATGTTTGATTTAGAAGAAATAAAAGGAGGAAAGATCATGATGGGAAATGATACTTACTGTGAAATCACTGTTATTGGGAAGATTAAATTTGTCAACTACAATAACACTACTGTGGTTTTGTCAAATGTTAGATATTCCTCAACAGCTAGAAGGAATCTTATTTCCCTTGGTCAACTGGAAATTCTGGGATGTTGGTTTAAATCAAGAGACTTCAGGCTTCAGGTATTTCAAGATGATAGAGATTATAGCAGGAGATTACAGGGATACTTTTTATTTCTTGGATGCAAAACCATCCTCTGTTGAAATGAATGCAACTGAATCAGTCATTGAAAGACTAACTTGTGGCACAGCAGATTGGGTCATATGAGTTTGAAAGGTCTTCAATGGTTAGTGAAGAATGGTTATCTAAAGGAAAAGGATATTGCGGAATTGAGTCACTGTGAGAATTGTGTATTGGGAAAGTTTCATAGACTATCCTTCAATACAGGAAAGCATACTTCACAAGAGCCTCTTGGATATGTTCATTCAGACCTCTGGGGATCTCCAAATGTGACTCCAAGTCTTTCTAAGTGTCAATATTACATCTCATTTGTGGATGACTACTCAAGAAAGACATGGATCTACTTTCTAAAGACTAAAGATGAGGCTTTCACAAAGTTTGTTGAATGGTTATCTTTGGTGGAAAATCAAAGTGGCAGAAAGTTGAAAACTCGAAGGACAGACAATGGTCTAGAGTATTGCATTAAAACTTTGATGATTTATGCAAAGAAAAAGAATTATGAGACATAAAACATGTCCATATACCCCTCAGCAGAACGGAGTAGCTGAAAGACTTTACAGAACAATTTTGGAGAAGGTCAGAAGTCTGTTAAGTGAAACAGGTTTAAGTGAGATTTTCTAGGCTGAAGCATCTGCAACTGTGGTATACATGATCAACAGAACTCCTTCTGTTCCACTGAAACTGGAAATTCCTGAAGAGGTATGGTTAGGAAAAGCACCACAATATGATCATAAGAGAAGATTCGGTTGTGTGGCATACTATCATGTGGATCAGGGTAAACTGAAACCTAGAGCTAAGAAAGGAGTTTTTCTGGGGTATCCTTCAGGGATTAAAGGGTAATAGATATGGTGTCTGGAAGATCAAAAGTGTGTCATAAGCAAGAATGTTACTTTCTGTGAAGATTTGGTCTACAAAGATGTCATAAGCCAAGTAAAAGCAGACAAAAGAAAAGGGAAGCAGGTATCTTTTGATCTCACACCTCAAATAATGTCTGAACAACAAATTTCAAGAGAGACATCAGGTGAAGGTGGAGCTTATACAGACACAGTTGAAATAGTTGAAGATACAGAAAGTGATTCTGATTCAGAAAATAATTCTCCAGGTTTGAGCTCCTATTAGTTAGCCAGGGACAGGGAAAGAAGAGATATCAGGCCTCTAAGTAGGTTTGTGGATGCTGATATTGCAGTTTATGCAGTGGTTTTAGCTGACATGGTTAATGAAGAAGAACCTATCACTTTTTCAGAAGCTATGCATAGTATAAACAAGTTGAAATTGAAAGGGGCTGCAAATGAAGAAATTGATTCTCTAGAAAGAAATTTCACATGGAAGCTTATAGACAAACCTGAAGGACAAAGGACAATTGACAGCAAATGGATTTTCAAATTGAAACCTGGAATCCCAGGAAGTGAAGGTCCTAGATACAAAGCTAGGTTGGTTACTAAGGGTTTCTCACAGATTGAAGGGATTGACTATCATGAAGTTTTCTCACCAGTTGTCAAGCATACTACTATCAGATTGATGCTTTCTATTGTGGTCAATCAGGACTTGGAATTGGAACAGATGGATGTAAAAACAGCCTTTTTACATGGAAATATGGATGAGACTATATTAATGGAACAACCAGAGGGTTACAAGAAGAAAGGGGATAAAGTCTATCTATTGCAAAGTTCTATTTATGGTTTGAAATAGTCACTAAGGTAGTGGAACATGAGGTTTGACCAGTTTATGAAGAAACAAGATTTCATCAGAAGCCAATATGATCTATGTGTTTACTTCAAGATTAGGTCAGATAATCAGTATATCTATTTGTTACTTTATGTGGATGATATGTTGATATCATCCAGGGACATGGAAGAGATAAAGAGACATAAAGATCTCTTAAGTCATGAGTTTGAAATGAAAGAGCTTGGACCAGCCAAGAGGATTTTGGGCATGGATATATCAAGAGACAGGGAAAAGTGTATTTTGTGTTTATCTCAAGAAGACTATCTACAGAAAGTCTTAAGGAAATTTGCTATGGATGAATCAAATGTTGTTTCTACTCCTATTGGTTGTCACTTCAAACTATCAGGCACCAAGAAAGAAAACAGGAGTGAAACAGAGGAGATGATGAATCACATACCTTATTCAAGTGTGGTCGGCAGTATCATGTACTCTATGGTGGGCACTCGTCCTGACCTTGCTCATGCGGTTGGTCTAGTTAGCAGGTTCATGAGCTCACCTAACAAAGAACATTGGAGTGCTGTTAAAAGGCTCATGAGATACATCAGGGGTTCTACTGATTTCAAGCTAACTTTCACTAAGGCTGACAAGTTTGAAATCAAAGGTTATTGCGACAATGATTATGTTGCAGATATAGACAAGAGACGTTATATAACTGGTTATGTATTTCAAGTTGGAGGAAATACTACAAGTTGGAAATCAGGTCTACATCATATTGTTGCTCTATCCACTACTGAAGCTGAGTATATGTCCCTAGTAGAAGCAGCTAAAGAAGCATTGTGGTTAAAAGGGATTACCTCAGAATTGGGTTTCCATCAAGACAGTGCTGAGATCTTCTGTGACTCCCAAAGTGCGATATGCTTGGCCAAGAACAACGTTTATCACGAACGAACCAAGCATCCGTCTCCACTTCATTAGGGATGTAGTTGCTGATGGCTCTGTGGTGGTGTCAAAGATCGATACAAAGGAAAATCTGGCATACATCTTGACCAAGTCTGTACCGGTAAAGAAATTTCAAGAAGCCCGAGAGAAATTGAGGGTTTCTCAGTCTCAGATCTAGATCGGTGAAGATCTAGGGTTCCGACAAGGTGTTGGTGTCGGAACACAAAGGAGAAATCGAAAGGAAGGTAAAGTTCTTTCCGGCAGGTTGTCTTTTCCTGGACCATCCGAGGTGGAGATTTGTGGGCCTGTTATTTGCGTCTGGCCCATTAAAAGACAAGTGTGCTGGCTGAAAATGCAAAAAGGCCAGTGTTGTGTTCGTGAATCCAATGTCTTTCTTTACTCTGTTTTTGAATTCGCTGCGTTTTGGTCTAACACACCAAGAGTGTGACAAACACACCCATGTGCCTAAAGATCCTCTACTTTGTACGAAGATCACCTGTGCTTAATGGTGTTATATCGTCACCTGAGAATCTATATAAAGGAGAGGATGATCTCAATTATGTTGAAGGGTTTTTACAGAGAGGAGTGAGGCTAAGGGAAACACTTATCTGGGTTTGGTGAGAGTTCTAAGCTTCTCTTCTCTAAGGTGAAACAGAGTGGGTGAGAGGTGTGAGCTGGTGAGAATGAATCATTATATCACGGTTGATCATCTTGCTCTTGTGAACTGGGCTCAAGTTCACCGAGACGTACTTTGGCGGTTTGTCTTGGGAACTCGTTAATCTCTTGTCTCTTTACTTTTCATATCTGCATATAATCACAAAGCATCAAGACCTATTTTAGTTAGATCAAAGCAAACAATTCTCAACAGTTAGGATTTAAAATACATTTATTTATAGATTTCTCTAATCGAAACTTCTATATAAATATCTTTAGAAATAATCTAATTATAAAAATCATTTCATCTTTGCAAAAAGGACTATTTCCATATTTATTTATGTCATGGTGAGACTTATTAGATAATGTAAGATTTAAACATAAAGACTTTGCTTAAGATCTAAACATAAAGATTTTGTATGACCTTATTCATACATGTTTCACATGTACATATACATGTCTAATTATGACAGCATTTATGAGAAGTATTATCTTCAAAATTCGGTTAGTTGAGCGGACCGATGGGAGGTAAGTAATCTATTTTTTATTGACTAATTACTTTAACATTTTTTATTTGAAAGCATTCAACAGCTTTTGGACAATTGAGTGAATTGCACTTGGTTGGTATTTCAAATAAAAACATTGTGAAAATTATGCAAGTACACCCGAGAGAAACATTAGAGCATGATCAACGCTGCAATTCGTTTTGGGTATCTTAATAATTTTTTTTTTGTTTTATCAGATTTAAAAAATAAAAAATAAAAATAAATTAAAAAAAGGGTTAAGATAAACTAAGCGATAGCGACGCCGGTGGTTTCTTTTTCTTAGGGTTTGTCGATATCGGGGTCTAGCCGATGTCGCTGCCGGCGGACCAGAGGTGGTGGTTGGTTTGGTATGGGCTTTCAGGTGGTCCAAGATGTGTTCGTCACTGGTTGGTGGAGAGTTTTGGTGAGGCGGTTCACAGATCCACTCCCCGATGGTTTTGGCAGGAGAGTTTCCGTCAGATCCAGGGGATAATGGAGGAGATCCAGTGGTGGGTGAACCGACGATGCTTTCTCCTAGATCGACGCCGGCTGCGTATGTCGATACCTTTGAATCGGCAATGCTTTCTTGGCGGAGATGGGCAAATCAGAGCGAATCAGAGTACTATAGGAGAGGTTCGAAAGGATCTTAGGTGTTTAAGGAGGCTTTTGGAGGCAGATCTCGTCCGTAACGTTTTGGTGGTTTGGGCTCAGTGTGGCGAAGAATTTGGGAACAAAGGTTTCGGTGGTGTTGTTAATAGCGGCGGAGGCGAGGTCCGGCTGGTGATATGGTCTCGGGGGATGCGCCAGCATTTTGCGGTAACGTTGTTCCTCACCTATTGCAGCCTGTACCGTGGTTTTTGGGTGGAGAAACAGAGACAGTTTTGGTGGTTTTTGGTTACAGTTGAAATGGTCTTTGGTGAGGTTTGGCAGAGGGTGCGGTCATCAGCTTTTGAGCAGCAGCGTTGGACGGCTAGATGCTCTATCATGGCAGGGATTCTCTATGGAGAACATGGAGGCGGTAATGTAAAAGTGAATCAAGGGTTTGATGGGGATGAAAATTCACGTCGAGGAGATTCTCAGGGTACGGTCGCAACAAGGTGGTTCGGTGGGTGGGGTCTAGCTGTGGTTTTCTTTAGGTTCAGGTTTGGAAGACTATGGGATGGCGATGTTGAGATGGTGCCTGGAATGGCCGAATCGAATGTTAAAGGATTGTGTGGTTTCACTGACATGTCTTTTTGGCAAGAGAGATGTCGCGGGTGGGGAATTTTTGACGTTGTGATATGGGAGTTGCAATGTTATTTTACTTTTGATTTTGACCCTTTTTGTACTTTGGATACTGGTGGATTTGTTTCAAGTTTAAAGGCTTTTGAATTTGATAAAAGGACATATACACATGATAAGAATTGTAAAAGCTCTGGTCGAATTAAAAGAATGAGTTTTGGGAAAATGAATTTGATATTATTGGTTTCGCCAAGAAAGCGATTGGGTTCTAAAGTTATTGATTCAAAGGCTTCACCAGTTTCTCAGTGGTCGCACTCTCGCCTTGCAGGAACTAAGAGTGTGGTTGGTGAGGCTAAAGGAGGCACGAGAGGCACGGTGCGTCCTGGGACTTTTCAAAAAGGAATGGTGGCTCCCCTGAATCCACCGGCTCATCCGTGAAGATCATGAGCTGGAACCGTCAAGGTCTAGGAGGTGACTTGACAGAGGATACTTTACGAGATCTTTGGACTAAATTTAGGCCTGATATTATATTTCTATCGGAAACTAAACAATCTTCTGTTATTTTAAAAAAATTACAAGTTGAGTTTGGTTTTAATAATTTGTACACTGTGGATCCTACTAGGTTAAGTGGTGGTCTAGCTATTTTTCATAATAATGAAGTTCAACTCGATGTGTTGTTTTCAAGTCACCGCATTATCGATGTTGATGCCTCATTCTATGGGTTTAGAGTTTCGATTTCGTTCGTCTATGGAGAACCTATGGCTGCAAATCGGTGGATTGTTTGGTATAAGTTAATGGAAATAAGAACAAATAGATCAAATGCATGGTTGATAATAGGTGATCTAAATGAATTAACTGGTAATCATGAGAAGAAAGGTGGCAAAATGCGTTATGCGACGTCTTTCGTTCCTTTTAACCAGATGTTGAGTCATTGCAGAATGACAGAGTTCCCATGTGCAGGGGGACCAAATATCGTGGAAAGGGACGCGGAATAACCATAAAGTTTGATGTAAGCTAGATAGAGCGGTTGGAAACGAGGAATGGCATAATATTTTTGGCTATTCAAAGGTGGAATACTTAGCACGAACTGGGTCAGATCATCGACCAATATTGCTCAAATCTAATTACAAGGCGGAGAAATACTATAAAAACTTCTGTTTCGATAAGAGATGGATATGGAAAGAAGGTTTTGCAGAAGCTATCGAGCGTGGTTGGCATCGCACTAGGAAATTTAGGATTCCAGGTTTTATGGATAAAATACACAATTGTCAGAATTCAATCTCCTGGTGGAGAAAAAACAATGTACCACCAGGTAAGGAAAAAATTGAGGCATTGAAAGAAAAATTGGAGGAAGCGCAAAATGATGATTCGGTAACTCCGGATGTCATTGTGGATATTAAAAAGAAATTGCAAGAAGCCTATCAAGAGGAAGAGATTTTCTGGAAACAAAAGAGTAGGAACTTATGGTTGAAAGAGGGCGATAGAAATACAAAAATTTTTCACGCCACGACAAAACAAAGGCGCGCAAGGAACCGAACATCGGGATTATTTAATCCACAAGGAACTTGTGAGGAAAAACCGGAGGAAATGGAGGCAATAGCGATAAATTATTTTAATGATTTGTTCAAGCCTATCGGGTCGGGCGATTTCACATAGGTTCTTGCGAATGTTGATTCAGTTATTACAGATAACATGAATCAAGTTTTAATTCGTGATGTCACGGAAAAGGAAGTAAGGATAGCGCTTTTTGCAATGCATCCTGAAAAATCCCCTGGGCCTGATGGGATGACAGCTTTGTTTTTTCAAAGATATTGGGGTATTTTGAAGGGAGATTTAGTCAGTTTGGTTAGGAACTTCTTTCGAACTGGAACTTTTGATGCTCGACTGAATGAAACTAATATATGTCTTATACCTAAGATGGGCCAACCTAAAAGGATGTCTGAGCTTCGGCCCATTAGCCTTTGTAATGTGGCTTATAAAATTATTTCTAAAATTTTGTGTCTGAGGTTAAAAAAGATTCTTCCCCGTATTATTTCGGAAACACAGTCAGCCTTTGTCTCTGGAAGGTTAATAACGGATAATATTTTAATTGCACAGGAAATGTTTCATGGCTTACGCACTAACTAAAAGTGTCGACATGAATTTATGGCCATTAAGACGAATATGAGCAAAGCCTATGACAGGATCGAATGGTCATTCCTGGAGGCAGTCCTACAAAAGTTAGGATTTGGACAAAAGTAGATTTCTTGGTTAATGTGGTGTGTCCAGTCGGTTTCGTATAAGATACTTTTTAATGGTCGCCCAACGGGCCATCTTGTTCCCCAAAGGGGGCTGAGACAAGGTGATCCTCTATCACCATACCTGTTTATTATTTGTACGGAGGTCCTAATTGCGAACATAAAAAGAAAAGAGCGAGATGGAGCTATTGCGCGAGTACAAATAGCCCACCATAATCCGTCAATCTCACACCTACTTTTTGCAGACGATAGTCTTTTTTCTGTAAGGCAAAGGGCTCACAATGTCAAGTAGTACTGGATGTTTTGGGTGAATATGGACGTGCGTCGGGACAGGTTATCAATGTCGATAAATCTTCGGTGATGTTTGGGAAGAATGTTCCGGAACAGACAAAGATATCGCTGAAAGCGTTGTTAGGTATCTCAAAGGAAGGAGGAATGGGAACATACCTTGGAATCCCAGAAAGTTTGGGGGGATCCAAGAGTCAGATTTTTAATTTTATGAAAGAACGGTTAGGCGATCGGGTGAATGGGTGGTCTTCTAAGTTCCTTTCCAAAGGGGGCAAAGAGATTCTGATTAAGTCAGTGGCTCTCGCGCTACCCAATTATGTCATGTCATGTTTCAAGCTCCCCCAAGTGTTAACGAACAAGTTAACTAGTGCGATATCAAAATTTTGGTGGAGCTCCAATGGATGTAACCGCGGTCTCCATTGGGTTGCATGGGAAAAATTATGTATACCTAAAAAGAATGGAGGCTTAGGCTTCAAATCTCTAGAGGATTTCAATACAACCTTATTGGCTAAACAATTATGGAGGCTCATTCAGTTTCCGGGTTCACTGGTTGCTCGAGTCTTACGAGGTCGGTATTTTAGAAAGGTCCATCCGTTAAATGCACGAAAGCCTCATTCACCCTCTTTCGGTTGGAAGAGCATTTTCTCTGCTCAGAACTTGCTTAAGCAAGGTATCAGAATTCAGATAGGTTCTAGGATAAACACATCAGTCTAGCACGATCCTTAGGTTCCGGATGATGATCCGAGGCCAGCAAGGGGTCGGGGTAAACATTGGTATCCTAGGTTACAAGTTCATCAATTGATCGATCCAATGACAAAAGATTGGCATTTACCACTTTCCAGGAATTTTTCGATTCGGAGGATATCACTTTAATTAGGGGTATCCATCCTAGTCGTACTATTACATATGATGATGTGATCTGACATTTTACTAAATCGGGCCAGTATACGGTTAGATCGGGTTATAAACTTCTTAACTCTTTTGCGATAACTCGGATTAATAATAATGGTTGGGGTCCAGGATTGGAAGCTTTGAAAGCTTATACTTGGAAAATAAATTGTCCTATGAAGATAAAACATCTTCTTTGGCAAATTTTATCAGGAAGTTTGGCGGCAACGACTGAACTAGATCATAGGGGAGTACGTTGTGATACATTATGCAAAAACTGTGGCGCCGCTGAGGAAACAATT
The DNA here is from genome assembly GCA_900406275.1 of Anastatica hierochuntica. NCBI lineage: Eukaryota > Viridiplantae > Streptophyta > Magnoliopsida > Brassicales > Brassicaceae > Anastatica > Anastatica hierochuntica. The sequence continues at coordinate 237 of OVAN01011678.1, read as the reverse complement.
AATCATATCTTTTTTGAGTGCGCCTCGATTGAGCAAATTTGGGAACTCTATAAGGATCGGACAAGTATGGATGGTTTCCCTTCAGCTTCAATATATAATAATATGGATTATCTCTTTTGGCGAAATCCATTGAGAAACCGGGAAAGTGATCGTTCTGATCTCTTTGCATGGCTACTATGGTTAATCTGGAAAGCACGAAATCAAAAGGTTTTCCAAGGAGTCCAATTGAATGTGGAA
>OVAN01011677.1:0-14458 GCA_900406275.1 Anastatica hierochuntica | reverse complement strand
TCAGAGTTTGCCTGAGATGGATCTTATGTCTGTGGAAGCAACCCATAGTTCTAGTTTATGTTGTACCTAGACAAAAAAACCATTGATTTTCAGTCTAAAAACTCAACCATAACTCGAAAAAATGGAAAAGCTCATATATTATCCGTAAGTAAATAGCTTTTCCTTCTTTGTATCTTGCTTAATTGGAGTGAAATCTTCATCAGTAGCAACTTCCATTTTTGCTTTTGACTCTCTTGGTATTTCAATTATAAAGTTGAAAACTCCATCTCCTAAGGTCAGTCGTATATCATGCCATGGAGAAATCTATGCACAAACAATGCATACAAATCTCTATTCACCCTCTAACGAAAAAAACAGAGAACATAATGACAAATCAAGCATAATGTAGATCTTGAACAGAGATTCCATTTAATCAATGTGACATACTAAAAGGTAAAACAGAGAATCCATTTCATCCATACTTTCTTAGTACACCAAGGTTTGAATTTGAACACACACATGGAGAGAGACAGACAAATCGGAGAAAAAAGAACCTTTTTCCCAGAGCCATCGAGGAAAAAACATGATAATAGGTTTCAGGTTGACCTTTTTCTTTAACTTGAACCATACAATTGTAAATCACAATACAAGAAAAAGGTCTATTGGGTTTCAATACCGAGGAGCTTCTGTTGAAGCAGAGACCTCAAAATTCGCCACATGATTTCTTCGCCGGAAGAAGGAAAGCTCGCTTCACCGGAAGCGTCCATAGAAAAGTCTAGTTGTATTAATCTTTTATTCTGATTGGCTTCAGATTATTAGGTTGTAGATGAGGTGTCGATTATTTAGAGTATAATAATGCTGAGTTGTCTTCTCCTGGAGAGTCTCTACAACTATTATAGTATTGATTATAATTAAAAAAAAACAAAAAACAAAAAAAAACAGAAAGAAGTTGCTAAGAAACGGTTCTTGGCATGCAACTTTTAGAACCTGTTTCTTCTTCTGCCTCTATCAAATTCATTAGTTTAATATTTTTTATTGTCAGGAAACTCTGTTAAAAACCCCGGATAACGATGGTCTTAGACGCTCTTTCCTTACCTCAATCACTGATCTTTTACTGAAAATAACTTCTCACGTGTATATCTTCTCTCTCACCGAAAAACATATTATCAAAAATGACTAATGAAGACGATGAACTTGATAAGTCTAAAAGATGAAGATCCTATTGATCTTCATGATAGCCCACGCTTTAAGCTTTACTTCAATAACTCGGTGAGTCTACTAGGAAGGCTACTCAACCCCTCTGTTCATGCTATGGACAAGATGATCGATGTGACGCCGCAATAGTGGAAGGTTTATGATCGTGTAAAAGTGTGACGTTATCCAAAGATCATCTCTAATTCATTTTCAAAGAGAGAAAAATATCAAAACGGTGATGAAGGATTGCCCATGGTCTTTCAACAATTGGACTATCTTACTAGAAAGATCAGTGGATTATCCACCGCTTGACTTCCTCTATTGTGGAAGTGTGAGTGCACATAAGCAATATTCCCCGAGCCATTTGTACCATAGCCATTATCAACATACTATGTGAAAAGGTTGGTCGAGTTCTTAAAATTTAATTTGAACCTGAAGCGTTTCAACAATTTTCGTATATCCGAGTCAAGGTTCGCCTATGTATTGATAAGCTTGCGATTCCTGCTAATACTTTGAATCTTCCTCAAGGAGTAATCAAGTATGAGTATGAATAGACTTCGCAAAGTTGCTTCCTATGTCACCGAATCACGCATGACAATACCGAATGCCCTTTAACAAACAAGAGGTTACAAGATATGGTGCAAAGATCCCATGTTTAAGGGGTTGAAGATAGTTATAAGGCCGCTGAAGTAAGGAAATTTGAGGCGATTCTCAACCCACCTCCTAGCGTTCCACCTTTGTTCCCCACATTGTCAAAAGAGGACTAACATGTGGTTTTGCCTTACATTTCTCATTAAGATCTTACGAAATGTTTGGGACAAATAGAGAGAATCAATCAATCCATTATAAGTGATCTTGAAGCCTCCTATAGCCATCGACCAAAGATAACTCTGCAAGCAAGCAAGCATTGGTCATGTTTTTTATTTGAAGCCTCAAAGCAAACTAGTTGATCAGATTAAGAACTTGGGCTTTAGGACTACCCTCTCTGCTCCAGAGGCTGACGTTATGAGTAGTAGTGAGTAAGCATCTTTCTCTAGTAAGCGACAATCCTCTCCATTCCTAGTGCTGGTTCTACAAATTTTCAGGTTGGATCCGATAAGGATCACCTGTTTTGGACCTCCATTAGGAAAGAGACAACACAAAAGAGGCCTCCCTCTTGGAAAAGGGAGCTTCAATCTCAAGCCATTGGCGTGGATGCTTCTCTACCTAATCTTGATGGAGGGAATACAACTATGGTTGCTCAGTCCATTTTTTCTCCTGTTACCAAAGCTCCTAAAACTCAAGACCAAGCAGTGGCTTTTGGTTTGAAGTCGCTGACATCCAAATGGGCATTTAAGCTGGAACTGTCAAAGCGCAGGAAGCACTGAGATAGTTCCACGTCTGAGAGAGATTTGTAAAACATTTTCTGAACTTTCTATTTTGATTGAAACTAAAAAAGTATGTGTATGTCCTTGGGTTAATGAAAAGCTTTGGTTATGATGAATTTTGTATGCTTGATCTTGTGGGTTTGAGTGAAGGTTTAACTATTATGTGGAAACGTGGTTACAAAGTCGAGGATTAGCTATCATTGATTCAAAAGTCTTGGTTGGTTCATTGTCCTTTTACTTGTCATGTGTATATGGTGACCCTGTAAGAGCGCGAAGGAACTATGTGTTGGGGTATCTATCTAACACTGGTCTTTCTAAGGATGACTTCAATGAGTTGGTGAATAATGATAAGAAATGTGGGGATCCATTAAGAGTTAAGTCATTATTCTGGGATTTTCGTAATATGACGCAAAATTGCAAAATCAGTGAGATAATAAGCTCTGTTAACTTTTTCTCGTGAGTTAGTGTTAAAGATGACAATTGGATACAATGCCGTTTGGACAAAAGCTTCGAGAGTGATGATTGGTTTCAACTTTTCCCAAGCTCTAATATGCTTTATATGAAGATGTGGGCTCCAACCATCAACCAATATTAGTGAAGTTCTCTCTTGAAGCTAGTGATCCTAGAAGAGGCAGATTTTATTTTGACAAACTCAAACTATCCAAGCAGGGCACTAGGGAGATTTTTCGTAAGGGATGGGATGCGACAAACTCTGCACATCCGTAATGGATCATTGTCAAGCTGCATGAAGGAAATATCCATATGGAATAAGTATGCAAATTTAAACTCAAGAAGGCGTATCCCGCAGCTACACTCTGTTATAGAAGCTGAGTTTTTGAAAAACTCTCCTAGTTTACAAGTGATACGCGACAGTAAGAAAGAATTATCAACAACTTATTGGCAGGAAGAAGTTTTTTGGAAACAAAAGAGCCGGCAACAATAGCTTAAGACCGATGACAAGAAAACACGATATTTTCACAAGTGCGTCAAATGAAGAAATGTTTAGAACAAGGTTATGATGTCAAAAGATTCTAATAGGATTGAGCAACTTAATGAGGGTTTTAAAGGCAATCTAGCAGTTGATTATTTTCGTGATACGTTCTCAAGTACTAATCCATGTGACCTTGAATCTCTATTTGAGGGTTTTCGACCCAAAGTTTATGTAGACATGAATGCCTTCCTATCAACTCCCATCCTTGAAGAAGAAATAAAACAAGCAACATTCAATATTAAAGGAGGAAATGCACCTGGAATTCATGGTTTTGCTAGACTATTCTACAAGAGATTTTGGAACTTGGTAGGTCTTAAAATTACGAGGGAAAAGTTTTCATGACATCGATATTGCCGAATGGGTGGAACTATACCTTACTCTTCCTTTTGTCGAAAGTATCCAATCCTAATATGATGTCTAACATGAGACCTATTAGCCCGTGTTCAGTGCAATACTATATAATCTCGAAGATTCTCTGTAATCGACTAAAAGCTACCTTACCGGAAATTATCTCAAAAACTCAGGGTGCTTTTATTTCCGGTAGGCTCATCATAAACAATATATTGATCGCTCATAAAATGATGTATGCTTTGTGGATTGATGATAAGATCTTTAAAGATTTTATGGCTATTAAAACTAATATGTCCAAGGCGTATAATTGTGTTGAGTTTTGAAAATACTATTGGAAAAGTTCGATTTTTATAGAGTATGAGTGCGATTAATTATGTTTATTGTGAGCATTGTTCGTACTCTGTTTTGTTGAATGGCGGACAACATGGTTTTATCAAATCGGAATGGGGAATTCGACAGAGAGATCCCTTGTCTCTCTCTATTTTATATTGGGAGCATAAGCGTTTGCCAATGTTTTAAACCAAGCTAAGGCAGCTGGACGTTTGTGTGGTATTAAGATTGGGCAAAATAGTCCTTCGATTCACCATCTCTTATTTGCGAATGATAGTTTACTTATGTGCAAAGCTTCTAGAGAAGAAAGTGATCATATTATACAATGCCTCAAGTCTTATGAGGATGTGTCGGCCAAGTAACAAACTATGGTAGGTCCTCCATCATTTTTGGTTCAAAAGTCACTGAGGACACTAAGACGAGTGTTAAGGAGGTTTTAAGGATCGAGAAGGAAGGTGGGTAAGGTCTTATCTTGAACTGCCTTAATGCTTTAAAGGATAAAAAAAATTTTGAATTTTATTCAAGAGAAATTGCAATCAAGATTGCATGAGGGGTTCGCTAGTCCTTATTCCAAGGAGTTAAGGAGATTTTGCCTAAATTGATTGCTCTAAATTTTTCAGTGTATGCAATGTCTTGCTTTAAATTGTCTCAAGACCTCTGCAAGAAGGTAATTAGCGCAATGCGTGAATTTTGGTAGAGTAACAGAGGTAACAAGAAGAAAATTACGTGGACTGCATGGAGAAAATTATGTCAACAAAAAAGTCAGAGTGGTTTAGGATTTCGTGACATATGTGGTTTTAACCAATCTTTACTTGATAAGCAAGCCTAGAGGATTTGGTCGGAACCTCTTAGTTTATGGATGAGGCTTATAAAAGTATATGTTTATATAAATCAACATTTTTCGATTGTGGAGAGGGCTCACGTTCTTCGTACGCGTGGAGAAGTATTCTCTTTGATGGAGAAATCTTTACAAAAGGTCTTTTATGATCAATTGGTAACAACAAAGACACATTTGTCTGGTTGGATAGTTGGATTTTGGATGGTGTTCCAAGACCACATATCTGTTTGGAGGATGACGACATTTTGGACCTCAAAGTACATAAGCTAATAGATCAACGGAGTTGGAGCTGCAAGGAAGATTTGGTCAGACTACTATTCACAAATGATGATGCGGATAACGAAGGATATGCCTGAATCATATCTCTGGCCTTACACAAAAACGAGAGCGTACTCTTCTCATAGTTGGTACCGTTTCTGGAAATCAAATGTAGGCCCTTAGGAAGAGATAAAACCTACTTTGTCTCCTGTGGAAAAGAAAGCTTGGTCTAATTGGAGGATACACCTAAACTTCACCACTTCCTATGGAAGGCCTTAGCGGGTGCTCTGGCCGTTTCAGAGAGGTTACGATCGCGTGTGATTAATATTGATAGGAATTGTCATTGTTGTGGTAAGGAACTTGAAACCATAAACCATGTCTTGTCTGGATGCGACATTGCTTCACAAGTATGGTCAGTGGTACCGGTCTGATACCAAAAATGGACTCTCCAAAAACTCTGTTCTACTGAACTTTTACCATTTATGGAGTGTGAGAAAGAAGACTGATCTACGAAAAATTAATGGTGTAATGTTTCCTTGGATTATGTGGTATTTATTGAATGCAAGAAATCAACTAATCTTCGACAAGATATCATCACAACTTCCTTAGTTTTCGAAAGAGCAAAGGAGGAAACTAAAATATAGATTGCGGTCAATGCTTTGGGCGACAAGTTTCCTTCACAATCAAGTTGCGTTTTACTCAAGCCGCTATTGTGGATAAAAGGAGAACAAGTAGTGTGAAGTAAAATTACCTTTGAACAGAACTGTCATCAATGTATCATTGGAAACCCATCTAAGAATAGGATATGTAAGATCATTGTTATCCATCATGTTTATCGTTGTCTTCTCTTTCGTCATGTAATTTACTAGTATGTGTCTATTCATTATTAATAAAATCTCAACGTTAAAAAAAGGACTGCGGTCAATGCTTTGGAATCGTCACGTCCGCCTAATGAGCTTCAAATATCTCTTCCTAAAACGATGTGGCCGCTGCCTCCTGCTGGCTTCCTCAAATGTAACATAAGCGCATCTTGTTTAAGCAAAAACATCAACTATGGTACCTCCTGGTTATTACATAATCATCAAGGTATATGTCCTATTCACGGGAGGCGATCATTCTCCTTGGTTCATTCGGTGTTAGAAGCTGAGTTACAAAGTATTTACTGGGCTGTAGAAAGTCTATGGAACATCATCCCTAAGAAAATCATTTTTGAAGCCACATTGTCACAAGCTATTGAGTCCTTCACACATACAAGTACCCTTTGTTCTGTCATTTACTTGCTGAAATAAAAAAACTGCTACAGGCTTTTGAATTTTGGAGGTTGGTGTTGATAACTAAGGAGAGCAATACCATCGCACAAGATACGGCTAAAAGTGTTACCAACACGAATCACTACCAATCCTACATTGCTTCTAATAAACCATCATGGCTTAGTAGGAGAATCTTGGAAGAAGCTCTCCACCAGCAGAATTAAGTTTCTTTCGTAGATTATGTGCCCTGCGTTGGCAATGATATGGCGATCGGATCAAACAGTGAGATGCCTATTGGCTTTCTCCTCTCTGTATTGTTTCTTTACTCTGTTTCTCATCAATAACAAATTGTTCTTATTCAAAATAAAATATCACTAAGTACAATATTATTGTTACACGTTTCATATTATACATACAAAGACAGGATTTAATCACCTGAACTTTGATCCTCATTGCTTTTATTTACTTCAGTGTTATTACTTGATGAGTCTCCAGGCTTTGCTGTGGCCTTGATGTCTTCATCAGAATCTTCAGTGAAAGCTAGTTGGCCAGAGTAAAGGAGAAGTCCAACCGCATTGATACCGAAAACAAATGTTGCGAGATAGCATATACCGTTGATGATAGTCCTGCAAGTAAAAATGAAACAGATTGGTCTACAAAATTGCGAGAATGACTTTGATATCAATAGAGAGAAAATGGAAAAGTGTGTATCTACCTTATGGTTACTGTTATTTGCCTGACCTGCAAGCAATAGAAAACACACCGATGTAAGCTTTTTTAGAGAAGATCAGGGTTCTACAAGCCCCACTCAGTGAATGTATGGCCAGTTGCTCATCGAATTCAAAAATCATGGATTGTCTAGATCTTATCCATCATTCTCAATTACGGTATTTACACAGAGAATGCAGAAAAACTATGGATTAGTAGGAGCTTCTTGTACAAAACTAATGATCAAAAAGGGTATGTGAAATAAGAAATAAACGGTCAATCTCTAGAGAGATCCGTGAAGTGATAAGAATAGCTATAGTTGCACAACCAAAACCATGGATTGGGGAGAGCTTATCCATCTCAATGATGAGCATTTACTTGAGACACAAGGTACTGTTACTTGCCAAAACCAAACACCCAAAACGAAGTTTTACAGAAGCACAAGAACTTTGACAAAAGCCATGATGAACAAATCAAAAGGTAAAGACTGATAGAGAGATAGAAACGAACCGAGAAGTTATCAGCAATAGTCTGGCGATTGAGTGCTGATTCAATGGTAATAGTGAATTTGTAGAGGATGAGAGCAATGACTCCTGCTGATATCGCACCCAGAAACGCCTGTGCCGCCGATGGAGTCGACTTACCACCACCTTCTAACGGAGTTGAACCAATGGCTTTCAGATTCTCCATTGCTTCTTCTTTCAACGATTTCTTCGCTCCAGAAGATCTGAATCTCTATAATTTCAACATCCAAATCAAAACATTTCCTCATGAGACTTCGATTGGTAAACTCGGATTCTAATCCCCAAATCGATGTTTCTAACTCGCAGGGCTTAACGAGAGGAGGAGGAGAAGTAATGTTACCAGTTCTTTCGAGCGTTTAGCTCGCCGTCGAAGCGAGCGGAAGAGGAAGATAGTGATGGCACCGGTTAGCATTACGCTGGTGGCCAATTGGAGAGGAGAAGGGTCATCGGAAGTGGCGAAAATGGAGTTTGTAGACGAGAACGGAGACGAAGAAGACGGAGGAAGCTCGATTGGACCATCCTCTTCCGTTACATCGGAGATTTCTTCGACGGCGGATACCCGGATTCTATCGGGTCGAATCCGGGAAAAAGCGGATAGCGAAGGGATTGTAGTGATGGAATCCGGCGGCCGATGGAGAGAGATAAGACGCGTCGAAGGAAGACGGAGGAGTGGTAGAGAGATAGCGGAAGTGGAGAAGGAGAAGAGACACTGGTGGCTCTGCAACACTGACATTTTTCTTAGCCGTCGAAGTTTTTTTTTATTCTCGCCCATTAACGTTCTCTTCAAATATCTTTAGTCGACACCTCTCTCTCAATTAGAGACTTATGAGAGACGGTTAACAAGAAGCTAAATAAATTACCAACATTTTAGCAAAAGAAGTACCAAATATTATATGCATGCCTTTCACTTGTTTTTATTTTACATCTAAATAATTTTTTTTTATTAATATACCAAAGTACAATTAGGTATACAAAGTCAAATACATCGAATTATAAATTATTACATTTGCAGATATATACACCATACGTTGAAGACAAATCATTTGAAAAAGCGAAATTTTACGCTGCTTCCTTGCTAAGTAAGTCTTACACGCTAACAAAAAATATGATCTGTTATTTTTCTTCTTTAGAATTCGTCTCACTCTCATACGATAGACATGCCATTTTGATTTTCTTTTCTTTTACCAAATCGTACAGTGAAAAACAATTGCATTCAGTACATACTTCGAACAATCGACACAGTACCAATTAGTCCGTATCCGCGTCATTTGTAATAATGTAAACTTCGTAGTGATCTCCACGTGGCTTCGATAAACTGTTATATCTTCGATGCTTGAACGTGATTGTTACATTTGAGCTTGATATTCCAACTGGGATTCCAACATTAAATCGAACCCATAAGCCTTTGAACCTCTTTGACCTTTGAGGATCCAAGAGTGAGAGCATAGAGACTGAGAGTCAAAAATGCTCTTCTGGCTGGTCAAATTCACCCTCGTACCTTGCAAACTATGCGTCCATGGATTGTCCTCCTCTCTAGTTGGTGGTGGTCATGACGGCTTGAGATAGTAACTCTCGCTTGAATTAGAGATAGATCACTAACAATGCATAGGATTAACAGACAAAGCTTAAAAGGTTGAATTTTGGGATAGCCACCGTCAGATCGGAAATCGGCGGACATACACTCGCACTTTCACCTAACCAACGAGATAGAATGACAAGGACAGAGAGATGGCGCCCCTATACGCGGGAAATTACCACGCCGATAACAATGAGAAACAACGCCAATACCCAGATGAATAACATAGAAGAGATTATCATCGGAAAGAATAACAGATAACATCCATCGGGCATTGGAAAAGATTGAACATAAAGTTGACCTTGTTTAGAGATTCTCCAATTCGTCCAAATTGATAACGAAGACATCACAAACTTTATTTTCAAAACAAAAAGAAGAAATAAGATAAAAGCATGGAAGAAACCGGCGGCTGGAGCTGCCAGCGATGGTGAAGATGACGTTGTGAAACGGTTGCTCTTTTATCGCTTTTGATGTCGCCTTTTCACATAATATGTTATGTCGCCTTTCACTTGTTTTATTTGTTGTCAAGGCTTAGTTAAAAGTATACAACATTTACATGCTAATATCATAAAATAAGGAATTAACATTACATGCTAATTTTTTTGCATATATATTAAAATTGTGTAGGACGAAGCTGTTATGAGAAATTTGTAAATAACTTTTCTACTCATTTTATATTTATATCAATGTGTTGTTGAAAATATGATCAACAACATCTTCACCAAATTAGATCAATACAAAACAATTTTTTAGAAGATATAAGTTTGGATTTAAGTTTATAGGATTGTGGTTTCTTTTTTTTGTCAACTACATGATTGTGGTTTTTTATATACTCGTTACGTGTTTAGAATTTTGTATAAATAGTTTAGAGATTACTTTGTGAATGTTAACAAGAAATCTTATAGAAAAGTTTCAGGTACATTTATGATACCAAAAGTATTATGGTTTGTTATTTATTTGAAAGTGTTCATGAGTAGTTGTTCATCAGCGACATTGTTCATCGGGTACTGTTTATTGGGTATTATTTATCGTTTCGGGTTTGTTGATTCCAATATTTGTGAATTAATTTCAAAGTCATTTAATTTTCTAAGTTTTATTTGATAGGTGGGTGATTGAAGAGAAGAATTTATAAGAACGGACCTGCGGAAAACGGCTTAGAAGTTGTTGAGAAAGGAGTCGCAGAAAGTGCTTCATTTAGACATATCGGTCCAATGGAACACATACTGGTTGTGTCACGCATAATTATGAGACATATTGACTATCAAGCCTCAGTTTTTAAAAGAGCAATGTGATCAATTTTGGGTCATTCTGAATAGTGATCAAAACCAACAAATCATATCAGTGAGAAAAGTTTTATGGATAAGATAATTGACAAAAGAGCTTCTCATCATATGACTGGTAAATTGAGTTCTTTTGTTGATATCTTTAGGGTCTCGCCGTGCTTGGTTGGGTTACCTAATGGTAAGAGAGTAGATGTTGATCGAGAAGGAAGTGTCGTTTTGGCAGAGAAGTTGAAATTGACCCATGTTCTCTTTGTACAAGACTTGAAGTGCAATGTCATATTTGGTTGATGAGTTAAGCTGAATTTTTAGAGAGGTTGTCTTTTACATGATATTAATGTACATATGGTGATTAGAACGAGCGAAGGAAGAGAAGGAATGTATTTTTTCAATGTATTAAGCAGGTTGAAAGTGTTAAAAGAGTGGATAAGGTGGAATCACTAGACGTTTGACGTAATAGGATGAGACATGCTTCCGAGAAGGTATTACGGAAACTGCGTGGTGTTGACAATGGAGTATTGATATTTTTGGTTGTGATATGTTTTCAGACAAAGCAGTGTTGAAGTGAGCTTTCGTTGAGTTCAACTAAAAGGGAAGAATGCTATGAGATGATACATTGTAATTTATGAGGAATGTATCGCTCATCTAGCTCGAGTGGGGTTTCTTATTTTTCTGACTAATTTGGATGACTACTCCAAAGCTATATGAGTTTTTCTTCTTGTGGACAAGACTCAAGTTGAAAGAACTATAGTCTATGTTCGCGCTAGGCGCTAGTCGGGCGGTCGGTCTGCGCCTAGCGCCTAGAAAAAAAATCGGAGATTAATCGGTAATTACGCGGGGCGGAATTTTTGAGTTATTTTATATGTTTTAAATATTATTTAATTTAATTTAATATTTAAATTTGAATATATGGTGTCAAAATGCATTATGGTATGGGAATGATCGACTAAAGTGAGATTTTACAAAAAAAATAAAAAAAGAAAGAAGAAAAAGCTCAAACGAAATGATGCAAAACTTCAGTGTATAAAAGGATCCCACATCGACTAGTGGAGAAAATGATCTTTGTAGACGTCAGTTATAAATACATGCATCCTCTTCTTCATTAACACATATTTGGGCTTCGGTTAGGCCCATTTCCATTGTGGCTTTTATACCGATTAATCCCAAAAAATCGGTTAGTACACCGATTATGTGCAATTAGGCGGAAGTTAGTCGGCTAACGATTAATGAGCCCGATTAGCACATAATCGCGGCGGTTGTGTGCCGATGAGCGAATAGGCGGCCGCCTAAGCGGCTAGGCGGCCGCGTTTTTGAACAAGGACTATAGTGGATATTTTTGCTCTCATCTAGAGACAATTTAACAAGTATTTGAAGATATTGTGGAGTGATAATTGTAGCAAATTTTTGAGGATGATATCTTATTTTCGTAAACTGAGAATGATTCATCATATTTCTTTTGTGGGTACACCTCATCATAATGAAAGAGTTGAAAGGAAATATAGGCATATATCAAATGTGGCATGAGCATTGATGTTTCAAGCGAGTATGTCTATAGAGTTTTAGGGTCACTGTGTGTTGAGTAGAGCACATTTAATCAATATGACGCCGTGTGAGATACACAAGGGGATAAACCCTTATGAGATTTTGTTTGGGAAGGCTCTTATATATAGTGAGATAGAGATCTTTGACTGTCTCACATACGCTCATAATTAGAAGCGTAACAAAGACAAGTTTTCTAGTCATAAGATGTATTTTTATCGGCTACCTTTAAAAGGGGTGGACTGTGTTGGATTTGGAACAAGAGAAGCATTTTTCTCTAAAGATGTCTCTTCAATCGAAGTTAAATTTTCATTCTATGAAGCTCAAAGCGAATCAAGGGCCTTCTATACCTAATGGGATTGAGAACTTTGTGACCTGCGATAGATTTTCTGAGTCATATAGAGGGTTTTAGCTAGTATAACTACAAGGGCTGTGCCAAAAATATGTGTTGAGATAATGAAATGTTCAAGATGACGATAAGCAATGAGAGTTGAGATCAAAGCTCAAGAGCATAATAAGACATGGGTAGTTGAGCCTTTGCCTCCTTGCAAGCGGATGATTGAGTGCGAGTGAGTATTTACAATAATATATAATGCAGATGGATGAGTTGAAAGGTATAAAACGAGGCTTGTTGCTTGTGATAATCGACATAAAGAAAGAGTTGATTATGAACAAAAATTTTCTTATGTGGCAAGAACGAGTACAATTTGATTGGTTCTTCACGTTGCTGGAGGGAAAGATTGAGAATTACATCATATGAATGTACTCAATGTATTCTTTCATGGTGACTCAAAGGAAGAAATGTTTATGAGTCTACCTTAAGGTTTTAGTGCCTCTACGAAGGGAGTGATGCATCGGTTGCACAAATCTTTGTATGGTTTGAAACAAGCTGAGAAGGATTGGTTTAAAAAAGTTTCAATGGTGAAGGCTAATGTTTAATTGCACGTTCTTGTATATGTTGATGATATAATAATAACATGAAACTCATTGTGAGCTATTTAGAAGTTCAAGACATATTTGGAAAATTTTAAATATTTTCTTATGATAGAAATTGCACGCAATAACAAAGGTATTTATTCATCCCAAAGAAAGTCTGTGTATGATATTATTGTTGATGTTGGGTTGCTTAGTGGCAGACTGGGTGAGTTCTTGATGGAATCGAAGCATCAATTGGGACGATATTAGGAGAAGGTATTTGATGATTTAGAGAAGCATATGAGATTGGTTGGGAGATTGACTTATTTGGGTGTGATCAGACCTGATATTACGCACTATGTTCATATCTTCTCTCAATTTATGCAAAAGTCAAGGGAGGATCATTGGTTAGTTGCATTGAGGAGTGTTCGTTATTTGAAAGGGGGTCTAAGACTATGAATTTTATTTAAAGTTGACTGCAATCTTCATCCCATAGCTTGGTGTGACTCAGGTTGGACTGGATGTCCTATCACTAAGAGGTCATTGAATGGTTGGTTAATACATATGGGATCTTCTCTTATCTCGTGGAGGTCAAAGAAGCAGGATATATTATCTCTTTCCTCAGTTGAAGCAGAGTATAAAGTCATAGTTGATGCATTAAATAAGTTGAAGGCGAATAAGTCTATGTTGCATCTATGGGTATTGCACAATCATGTGAAATGGATCTATATCATGGTAGTAAGTATGCTATTTAAATTGTAGATAATATCGTGTTTCATGAGAGCACGGAACATGTGGAGACTATTTATGTCACTTCTCAGAGATAATATATAATCAGAGATTATATGCAAAAATGTTTTGTCAACAACATTCAATTAGCAAATGTCTATACTAAAATGCTTGAGAAACGTCGTTTTCAGAAAATTTTGCTTAAGTTGGGTATTCGAGACCTCTATACTCTAATTTGAGAGGGAGAAAAGGATATTAGGAAATATAAGTTTGAGTTTAAGTTTATGGGCTTGTGATTTTTGTACATATCCATGATCATGTTTAAGATTTTATATAAACTAGATAAGTACTCGCGTGATACGCGAGTAAAAATAAAATATTTAGTGTCTAAAATTAATAACATGCATAATTATAGTTTGTACGTTTAGATTAAATCCTCTTTAAATCATCCGCTAGCTCGTGTAAATAAATTATAGATTAAAATCTACGTTTAGTTTTTCATTTATTGTATATTTACCACAAATAATTTTTTTTAGATTGTCTTAGATTACTGAAAAATTATAAATAACAGTATTTTAAAATGAAGAGAGTGTTCTTAAATAAATTATATATTTCATATTACGTAAAAA